>VDFB02358134.1:183823927-183847502 GCA_007258455.2 Sequoia sempervirens | reverse complement strand
GCTTCATCTTTGAGCAAATCCTCCACAACTTTTATGCAAGGTTACTCTCTTAATTTGAGAGCTCATCTTGCTCATCACTCCACCATCTTCATAGCATTTTTATCTTAAGCTTATCAATCAAGGATTGGGAAAGGGTCACTAGCACATGTGACACCAATCCACTATGGAATAGAGTTTTGACTATGCTTTTATATGCTTACATTTGATCATCTTTGTTTATCTAATTTGCATGTTTCATTATAGTCAAGTATTTCATAGGGATTTCAAATCTAATGTTTTGCAAAGGACTAACATGATGATGTTATGTTAAAATTTTTAACCATTTGCAGATTTGATGTCCACAAAATGGCGCTAGAAGGAGGGCTAGATTAGTTTGTCTATGGAAACTAATCATGTTTGTCTATGCTTAAAGATGTTGTCTCTAGATTAGTTTTCTGAAAATATTTCCTTAGTTTGCATTCTAGAATAGCTTTTAGACCTCACATGAGATTATAATACACATGTTACTAACATTACATGATATTGGAGATAAAAAAAAAAAAAAAACTTGCAGCTAACGCCTGTGGAAAATCATAAATTTGTAAGGATTGGAAGGCTTTATTTCATGAATATGCTAATTTGAAAGTTTTTTGATTGCTGACTTTACGTCTGCCATTTGCAGTTAATACTATTTTGTGCATATCCTGTAGTGATTGTGTTCCCTCTGATTGTAATGTTTGAGACATTTTGTGGATAGTTCTCATTCCTTACTGATGCGCCCACATTCTGCATACGTATCTGCCAAAAGTCTATCCACACCCTATTCCAGAGCTTATATTCGCGCATTGGCAGAGGAGATATCTGTGCACTGGCTAATGAATTTGTCTTTACACCTGCCAAAGGCATTTAATTGAAATATTTTGTTTGTTGTGTATGCATTTGCCAGTAATCTGTCCATACCCCATTCTAGAGCTCTTGTTTTGGCATAAGGAAGGTGAGGGGGCAGACCCCAATGTTGCCAAACAAGACAAGAAGAACTCCAAAGGCCGCGCTAACAAACACATGCAGGATAACCATTCTTCTCTGAAGCCATTCTATCAAAGCATATCACATGCCTCTATACCTGCGCGTGCTATTAATTGCATTGAGAATCCTTTCATCTGTCACTAACTACTGTTACTAATGGTGATTTTATCATTTCTTTGGAATGATCTTTCAACACAGTTTAGCACGCCTTGTCTATGCTTCTGCATTCTTGATGTCAATATTCCATGTGCTTTGTCTATGCTTATAGACTGTCACATAGTCCACGCGCTTTTTCTATGCTTATAGACTGTCAGAATAGCTTGCACGCCTTGTCTATGCTTCCACAACTCGCTGTCAATAGTCCACACACTTTGTTCATCCTCATACGCCTACCAGTTCTATTTTTACATGATGGTGGGATATAAAGACAAGATCTTAACTTCTGTACGGCGTGATCTTGAATAAATGACAAGCACTTTATTGCTAATATCACTATTTATATTTATCCAAAGCGTTGTTATTAATGCTTCAATCAGTAAGGTCGAGGTTGTCTTTCTAATACTTGCTTGTTTCTTTTGTTGACCTTAATGAACATTCACCTCTTAACGCAACATAGAGGCTATGAAACCATGGTTATAAGTACACTTTGAAGGAGGCTAGATCCAGCGTAATTCATTCCCACACACATGTCAATAGACAGTAGGCTGTACAAAATCCATGCAATCCTGAGGGTGGATACGTAGAAGAAATCGACATTGATTATGGACGGTCAATGTCTTTAATCTATGTGCCAAATCACAGAGAGACTGCCAGAACGGTTGAGGAATATGACTTTACACTGGCCAAATACATTCACTTGAAAATAGTCTTGGTGCCCTTTTAAAAGAACCTTTTGAATTTGGCTTTTATGACTGTCTACTGTATTTGCTTGAAAGTCTTAACAAAATCACTGAATGTTGTCATTAAATGCACATTTATCTGAAAATTTCTTACAACAAATCCATTATGTGGATATCATGCAATTAATGTGTTCCAAAACTTTCTACCATTCGGTTATGTCCATTTACATTGTCCATATACCTACAAGTTGCATGTGATTTTAAGCTGCTTTTGAAAAGAATTTAGGCGCAAAATTTTCACCTATCAATAGCATTTGCTTAAAAAGTTCTCACACTGTTTCAGCCTCTCCTTGAAAATAACATCATTTTAAGAAAGGGCATTTATTCACTTTGTATCATTCTTATTTTTGACTCTATTCTGAAATTGATATTTTGATTGAATTAATGGTATGATAAGATAGCTTTCAAGATATCTTTTATTATTTATTAAGTCAATTAATTTTGTCAAATTTTAAATATCAATGCTCTTGTATCATGGGGTTATTTTCATCATAAAGGACTCATGTGGAATAGTGAACATGTCTTGTGTTACACATGTATAATTTTTTACTTGTGATATTTGTAGGTACCAAAAGCGAACAAAGGCAAGTGAACAAGGTACAAGAAAAAGTGAAAAGTCAACAAGGAGGAGGCTAGCAAACGAAGACAAAAGGAGGATGATTTTTTTTGAAAACACAATGTGTTTTTTAACACTTTAAGTGTTTGATCAACACTACTTCACGAAGTTGTTTATCTTTTCGTTTTAGAACACTAATTTTCATTTGGGTCTAAAATGAACAATTTGATTTTCATTGCAAAGGGCTTAAAAGGAATCTTAGGACAAACTTACTAGATTTCGTTTTGGGCTAAAAATTGGACAAGCAATCTTCATATTTCATTTGGTGCTTAAAACGAACTCACAATTGCTTTGAAGGTTATAAAATGAACAAGTGTTTGAATTGTGTGATTTTGTCTTTTGAGTATGTATCCTCTCCCCTTGCAGGATCTAGGGTGCAAGATAAATACTCAAAATACATTTTATTGCTTTGAAACACTTCAATTTGGGCTTAAAATTGAACATCTTGTGCGAGTGTGAGTAGGGGCATTTTCGCATACATTCTCTTTCTTTGTGCCATCAAAGATCGATCGAGTTACGGATTGTGTTTTTGCTCGCTTTTGTTTATCTTAGAGGGCCTGCCTTGGGGAAAAAGTACTCACCCAAGCGACGACTCAACCGGTAACACTCTAAAGCCAAGAGTATTTCCAGCCGGGATATAAATGAGGGTTTTGGTTAAATGCCATAATCACGCAGTTGGCTCCGACAAGATGGATCCGAAAGGGGACTCTTGCCGTATGGGTCAATCTCCACGAACGGAAAGTCCGAACTATAACCCTTGTTTTGTAGTGGCCTATTTATCCATTGAGCGAGTTTATCAAGGTGGTGCATTGGAACTTAGATTCCAAGAAGTTACTTGCCATGTCCGATCTTGGTTGAAATATAGAGGTTAGGATTTCATCATACCTCTATATTTTTCCTTGGTTGCATGTAAAATCATCTCTTCTTTAAAGGGCATGAGGCAAGCCCACTAAGAAAATGTACCCATTAGGCTAGGATGTTACATTGCTTGTTTGAAAACATAGTGTTGTATTCGAAAACATTTTGCAAAACAAACATTCTTGACATGATTCTCAAAATTTCAAACCCTCTTTGAAGACAAATATCATTGACTCAATCCATATGCTATTGTTTTCCCTTGGGACCACGCCCTAGAGGTTCCTAACCATTGGATTATAATTCTCAATTTGTCTTCTCTTATAAACAATAGAAAACCCTGTCTTTAAGTTCATTGAATTTCCACATAAAATATCTTGTGGGGTTTAAAGAAATTAAGACATTGGACATCTTAGTTTTAAAACCTTAATCAAAAGCAGAGTGTTTCTTGCAAAATAAAGCTTACCATGCCGGGCAAAATGAACTTTCATGTGTGTTGTGCAACCTTAAATCCCAAAAGCACAAATCATTGTGATTGAAGTCCAAAACAAATTCATTCCTTGGTTACAAGGTCTTTAGGAAGTATATGCATGCTCTTCAATACCTAGGTCTTGGAAAATACAAAGTGGTCTTTTTTAGGTTCATCTAGGGATCAAAACAAATCAAACCTCTTTCATCCATCTTTCAAAACATCAAAATCCATCTCACAAATCATCTTTTGAAAAACCTTGAAATCATCCTTGAAATGCTAGGCTTTATGACAAAATCAAGCAAACACCAAAATCATTGAGATCAAGTCCTTGAAAACACTTATCAAAACACCTTTGGCTAGGAATGTGTGAATGCATCCTTTTGCATATCCTTAGTCAAAGTCATCCAAATCATCTTTGTCTAGCTTATGTAGATGAATCCTTCTCCATATACTTAGTGAAACAATCATCTTTTGGGTAGGTGTGTAGATGCATCCTTCTCCCCTCACACATATCCAAATCATCAACCTTTTGAACAAAACTATCCTTAGATCATTATCAAACATCTTAGGGTCTTTTTGTTCAAAACCAAAATTAAAATCCAAATCAAGATTAAGGACAAAATCTCAAAATCCAAAAATCAAACCAATCAAAAATCCAAAGCCTAGTATTTCATTCAAGATCTATCAAAAGCCAAAAACATCCATAACATCCATCTTTAAACATCACCATCATATCATCATCACATTTTGATCCTAAAAAGCATCCTAAAAACTTTCACTTTGGGACATAAAATAGAGATTAATCCAAAGAATCAAGAGATTTCATCGCCCACATTCTCGATCCTTGTTTTATGGTCCAAACTAGATCTCAATACAAGAAGAGTATGGAAGCCAACAAAGAAACACTCGCTTCAAGCAATCTTAAACAAACCAACATAGAAATGAATCCAATAGAATCAAGCAATCCATTGACCCTCTCATCATCACAAAATCCAAAAGAAGAAAACCAAAGAGAGGACCCTACTTTTGGAATGTCTCATGAGGAAATGATAGAAATGCTCCAAAATACGCATAATCATTGAATCATCAACATCATGATGAGACTCAACCCTTCGTTATATATGCTTGAATTAGCAAAACAAGGGGCCAATTTTCCTTCGAATTTTGATGTGAGTACCATAGTGGAGACATCATTTCCACCAATCTCATCCACCCCCATCACACCCATCATCGCATCCAACACATTTCCAAATCCGCCACCACTACCACCAAAACCAAATGCGGCAAGACAATATGACATTGCGCTAAAAGCTCACCAGGCCTACCAAAAGGCCATCCAACAATATCTAGCCAAGCAACAAGCACGACGAGCTCGACAAGTACAACAATCCTCTCAAGCTGCCCAAGCCTCTCAAGCTACCCAACCAACATGAGCACAAACACAAAAGATGACAACTGTTGAGAACAAAGATCAAGATCACTCCATCATTGAATACCTTGAAGTTGTGTCTATTCCATCCAATGATCAAATGAACATATGTCAAGAGTCACTTCTCAATCATGATCAAAATCCACCAACGATACCCAACAATGATCCAATTCCACAAATGTCAACATCATTTGACCCTATGGTTGAAGACCTTAGAAATCTCTCTACTGCAATTGTTGAAAACAATGTTCAAGATCTATCCATCAATAAAGATATTTTCGCTTCATCCAACGAGGCATCGACCAGTGATCATGTTGAAAATGTATCTACATCACCTAATGAGGTAGAGGACATATCTCAAGAATTTATGCCAAAGCATGATCAAAATCTTTCACCAAGGTCTAGCAATGGTCCTTTCCAAGACATATTGACATCCTTCGACCTCATGATTGCTGATATTGAAGGAATCTTCAACTCGACACCTAATCCAAGTCCACTCAAAGATCACAAAGATATTAAGCCACTTCCCAGGCATGATGAAAATATCCAAGAACCATTTGTAAGTAGTCCATCCTTTGAAACTGACCCATGTCAAGAACTTGATCCAAAGCATGCTGAAAGCAATTCCGAAAACATTCAAGATCAAGAATTTGTATCTTCAAGATACTACAATAGTTTAATGGACACTCTCCTATCTATGCACGATGATCATATCGATGTAGCACATACTCCTCCATCTACCCATGAGATGCTTTCTACAGATGGACACGCAGATGATCTTCATCTAGAACAAGATTTTGTCACACAAAAAGAGCAGATTCTTAACTCCTACAATCAAACGGAGTTGTCAACATTAGGATCAGATATATCCCAAATTCAAACTAAGGACATTAGCTATGTGGATATCCAACATTATCCGCTCAAGGAAACGAGTCAAATAGAACAAGATATTCCAGAGTTAGCAGAGCAGCAAATGGAAATAACGTCACCTACGATGGTCATTTATCAAAGAATTCATTCTAAACAAAAGCTCTCAGAACAAGCAGAATCAAAGCATGAAGGTACTACTACCACCATACTGGGGGCAACTCCATCTCAAGCAAACGTCAACATAGGGAGCATGAAGAGTCCTTATGATGAAGCTAGTGTCAATACTACAACCAACCATGCCATGAATCGTCATCCACCTATCATCCCATCCACGAATTGGGACAAACGTCAAAAGAAATATTTGAATCAAAGTACGAAGAACGTTATCAAATCAAAAGAAGATGAGAAGCATAATGGACAAACCAAATACATATGGATACCAAAGCATACAAAGAAAGATCATCCCTATCAAACTCCATCAGTCAAAGAAACTATGGGGCAAAATAAAAGAGGGAGAGGTATCCATCAAAGATGTCCGCAAAATCAAAAGAAGGATTTTCAAGTGACGTACAAAGTGTATCAAGTAGTTGGTCCTAATTCCACGCGACACTTCCATATCCACCCATCATTGTTCATCTTCCCAAGTTTGAGAGTCAGCACCTAAACTGTTAACCAATCCATCTTATATCCCTAAACACACTCCATCCATGTCTCCATGCATGATATCCAATTCTCAAATTGACCATGTATTGTCAATAACCCTTCATCATAAGGATTCAAAGGGCATTCTATTGCGATGTATGCACCAAGACAAATTCAACTCCGGTATCGACGAAGTAGATCAAGAATCCTAAAAAGCTTATCTCAAGTGTGTATCTTAGCAAAGAAGCCTTCCGTGCGTATACCGATGGCACATTATGACAGTATCTACGTCAACACCACCAGGTGGTTCAACATGAATCTTTAGAAAAAAAATACAAAAAAATCAAAAAATATGAAAATCCAAAAAAAATTAGAAAAAGGATTGAAAATAGTAAAGATAAAAATCGTCCTCTAGTGAAAACCGCATGGGCGGCACTTTGGGCAAGACCATGATGAAAACCTGGCAAACAGGCATCATGTGTGGAATCGAGCATCTACGTGCGCCACTTCAGTTGAAAGCATCTCATCCCATCCATAATAAATCAAGCATTCCATCCATCGCATCCATAATAAATCCATCCATCCATAAACCATTGATCTAATCCATTTTCATCCATCTACATCCATCATCCAAGTTATCTTGATATTGATGAAATTTTGGGGCATTCTTTATGCTTGCTTATGGTAAACATCTTGATATGGGTCATTTTCATTGATCCTATCCTATCCTATGTTATTTTGAGCCATGAAGCATTATCCAAATGAGCATTCGTTATCCGAACACCTTATCTTATCGCAAGATAATCCATGTCCCTCCATCCATACACTTATCTAAGCATCCACCCATGACACTCCATACATTGCTAGACATTGGGGGCAAATATATACATCTTGCTTCGAGAATAAATCTTGGTCTATGTCCTCTGACTTATGTGGCAATCCGAACATTGGAAAACATGAAATAAAATTGGTCACAAGAATTTATGATCCCAAAATCCAAACCACTAGCCCATGGCATATTTCCTTTTGACTCCAGAAGACATTCCTTATTAGTATTCATCTTTCATCGAACATCAATCCAAACAATCATTATTAGTCACATCTAATTTGCACTTTAAACGCCACATCAAATCATTCGAACAACTTTTGTTCCAAATCAAGCTTTATCAATCCCGGACAATCAATCCAATCAATCCATAATCTTTGATATCCTTTTCCATCCTTTTCGGTTGCAGATAACACTATCATTGCATTGTTGTGTATCCTCAACAATGTTATTATCATCATCAATCCATCGATCCGATCAATCAACCTTAGCTTGGTCTTCAACAAAAATCATAAACAGAGCACTAATACCATCACACATGTCCATATCCTAATCGTCAAAATTGTGCAAAAAATCCAAAAACATCCAAAACATATCAAAATCCAAAAACACTCAAAAAATCTGAAAAACATCAAAAACATTGAACTAACCACGTCACTTCGGAAGCTAACGTAGTCAGCGCTAATCTCGATCAGCCCCGGTGACATCAAAATCCAAAACATTCATAAAATCGTAAAACATCAAAAATTGAACCAACCACGCCGCTCGGAAGCAATGTAGGCAAGGCACCGATCAGCCCCCAAAACATCAAAATCCAAAAACATTCAAAAAAAAATCAAAAATCAAAACATTGGTAAAATCCAAAATACCAAAAACAGCCTCAAAACATTTCAAAACATCAAAAACATCCAAATATTTGAAAAAAAATCCATCTGCCTCATCTCGCTTGCACCCGCAATAATCAATCATCCATAATAAACTGGTCATCACCTTCATCCTTTGGCAACGCAAACAAAAACAATCACAACAGTCCGCAAATGCAAGCTTCAATCGTGAAATCAAAAGCAAACAACAAACCTCTAAAACAAAATCAAACTCTTGATCAGTCGCAAACATGTCAGTCAACCTTATATCAACAGCCTATCAATCAACTTATCAACCATCATCATCCTCCACAATGCATGTCCTAGGATATATCGTTCCGACAATGGGCATCATTTTGGATATCACCTTGGATTCTTATCCTATCAAAACACATCCCTTTGGCTGAAGGTATGAAGAACATTGGCTTGTTTGTGTACTTGATCTTTTCTTTTGATTTATCTTATTTCACTCATTCCAAGGACCTCTCGATGATATCCCCGAACGAAGGATTTAGAGAGATAGGAATGGGGTAACGATCATTATTATTTTGTCTGCTGTGCTTGTTGGACTCTTGTAATATAACTTGGCAAATACTTGCTTTGTTAGGCATTCTAGCAAGGTTTCCGCATGTCAAGTGTGAACAAGAATACTCCTATCTGTTTGTTGAGTCAAAGTCCATCACACTAGGTACAATGTCATCCTAGTTCTTGATACCTTGATGCATCGTACTACATGTGTGTTATCAAACATAAAGTAAGTGACCCTTTAAATCCCAATCCTTGATAAGCAAATCATCATCATTTATCACCATCATCATCTATCATCATCATTCTAATAAAGTCTCGACCAATCATGGACTTGTTGGATCCTCTTGTCATCATCTCATTTCCACACTAACATTGCATCATGAATAGTCCATCATGCATCCATCCTGCATCCACAAACCGTTAGCATGCATCCATCATGCATCCATTATGCATTCATCTTGCATCCATAAATTATTAGAATCATGCATCATCATCATAATATAGATCTGTTAGTCTAAGCATCTCATAACTCATCCATTGCATAATCACAGCATATCACATCATCAATCTCATCCATCTCATATCATATCATCATTTAAGTTGTTTAGGATAATATAGATTTGTTATTCTAAGCATCTTAAAATCATCTCATTTGCATCATCATCCATAACCATCCATTTTGAACCTCTTTATCACGAGATCGACCTCAAATCGAATCTTTTCGCTTGATCTCGAGGGGCAATGTACGGTGTACTTTTTGGCATCGAAAAATCAATTTCTTTAAAATTTTGATAGCAGCAAGTTTATTCTTTGAACCAACGCAACAAGTACATTGCTTCAAAGAGGGGCAAAATGTAGACATGCAAAATTAACATTATGCATTTGATCAAAATCACACTCATCCATTCATCAGGGTAAATTCATCAACTTAAGTCAAATAAATCAAACTTGATCCTATCATCATCTCTTTGATTAAATAAATCAATCATTTATTTAATTAAATCTCAGAGCATCATTCATCTCCCTTTGATTTGATTTAAATCCCTAAATCAAGTCAAAGTGGTCAAATCAGCCTAATCATCATCCTAGCTAATTAATCCTGATCTAATGCTAATCTCACCCACTTGCATTCTCTAGATTTGGCCACTTGCACATGAAATTGCATTTAATTGATTTATCAAAATCTTTATTTTCAACTTGGCATAAAGGGAGAATATTCTCCAAGTTTGAATCTCCCCTCAAGTGGACATGTACACCCAACAGAGCATTTATGAGGCCTTACATGTCTCTTACATGTCCCCTTCCAAAGGTCAAACTCAGCATTCATTGCAAATTTGAATTCAAATTTTCCCTCTCATGGGCACTCTTCCCAAATCTTGCACATACATCAACCAATCACCACTTGACAAGTGTCCTTCTTTCATTTGTCTAATCTTAGTCCCACATTGGTCTCTCTTCAACACTTAGCATTTTGAAAATCTTTAAATAAAGGCTTCATCCTCAAGCAAATCCTTCACAACCTCCACAATTTTATGCAAGGTTACTCTCTTCATTTGAGATTTGATCTTGTTCATCATCACTCCACCATCTTCATAGCATTTTCATCTTAAGCTTTGATCAAGGATTGGGAAAGGGTCACTAGCACATGTGACACCAATCCACTATGGAATAGAGTTTTGACTATGCTTTTATATGCTTACATTTGATCATCTTTGTTTATCTAATTTGCATGTTTCATTATAGTCAAGTATTTCATAGGGATTTCAAATCTAATGTTTTGCAAAGGACTAACATGATGATGTTATGTTAAAATTGTTAACCATTTGCAGATTTGATGTCCACATGAATGAAAAAGATAAGCTTTGAAGCTCCCCTAAAATACTGCATAATATTCATTGAGCACTATGTTTATATGCAACTTCAATTCATTGTTCCATCAATGACAAACAACATTGAACACTGGCCAATACCAATAGTTCAAAACACATTTTGTACCTTGAAAGTATGCCAAAGCATGATGATTACCAAAGAAAAAACACCAAAAATATCAAACAATTGTCAAGATCATCAATCCATCATATCATAAGAAGGAAACCACATATACACAAAGAAAAGTAAGACAATTATCACATTGTCACCACTATTAAGGTAAATATGCAAGCAACCTGATTTTACTATAATCATAGATTTAGTTTCACTCTCCCAACTGACAATTGTCAACAAAGATGATTACCCTGTCATCAACACCACACTGGATTAGTAAACTATCATCAAGGTGTCATCAAGCAACTATATGAGTAAGTACACTATCAAAGAGTATAATGCATCAAAGAAGAATGACTGCCAACAAAAGATTGGCACTGTGAAACTTGCACCCTATTACTCCCCCTGTTAATTGTCATAGGCAAGTTCCACTGATTGTATAGTCAACATACTATTGCATTGTGCAACAAGAGAACAAAGAGATTATAGTGCAAGATCATCAAAATCACTAGACATGGTATTCCACTATGTATATGCAAAATGAGAGTGCACTAACAAAAAGACTCAACAAACTATCCTTGACAACTGCCATTGTTACATAATCTGATCCACTGTTTCTAGCTCTATACTCTTTGAACCAAAAAACAATACCATAAACCTGTGTGCAAAGCCATGCATAGTATATGCACAAAATTATAGAACATTATGTAAGAGACTGCATTATTAGCAAAGGAAGAACATAGAGCACATATGGAAAAACCATCAAGATACTCCTCAAGAATGTGAATTGTCTCAAACTATTGCCATTGTCGAAACCGCATTGAAAAAAGAAAAATGCATGTTGTCATATTCCAAACAACCAATATCATCAAGCATAGGAAAATGTACACTAGTAAGAACCACTATCACAAAGTTGCACTATAATATCATTAAGTATAAGTCATCAATTATTCACTATCTCAAGAACAAAGCCTATGTGAGCATAATAAACCAAAATGTATGCTTAATGTATAAGCATCAAGATAAATCTTAGTGTGTGGGCATGATAAACCAAAATGTCAACTGTATCACCAACTCTCATAAAACTACCAATAACCAAAATTACCAGCTGTGTATTGGTAGCATGATAGTGATTATCAAAGTGCACTTGTCATGTCTTCATTTAGTTCACTTCAACTGTTAATAAAAAAGTTATTAGTTACCAAAGCATACTATCATTATATTGGGCAAGTCCATTATCCACTGAGCATGTAAAAATCCACAACAACATCAGGAACTGTCACAAACTGTCATGCCAATCTAAAAACAACAATGAAATGCACAAGCACTAAGCACTATGAACACAATAACAATTACATCAAATACCTAAGATAATAGTCCATTCTACCATCAAACACTGAACTATACTTCCACTGCCACAATACAATTGAACACTCCATTGTGTAGATGCAAGAAGACAAAGATGTGAACCACTTTCAACGATTATCAAGATCAAACCACTTAAACTAAGAGCCAAACATTACTCTCTGTACCATGCATTAGCCATTGTCATTGTACTAACAAGAAGTTTCAGTTATAATAAAAACTATTATCCACCATGAGAACACCAAATCACTACAAAGATACAACCTCTTTGTTGTTTAATAGAGGTTTTGAATGATAAATATAATCATCTCCCCCTAACTTCATGTTTCCCTTCATTCACTAATAGACGTCACTTGTGCAGAATGCACAAGCTTAGATTCAACTTTCCTTTTGTTTACAATCTCATGAAGATTATAAATGTTCCCTTTTTTCCTTAAGCCTACTGCATTTATCAATCTTGATTTCTTACTTATCTCACAACCTTGAGTAGTAAATGTAACTTTAAATCCATTTCCAAAAATCTGACTTATGCTTAGAAGATTGTGTGTTAAACCTTCTACATAGTACACATTATGTAAAGGAGTATCGCCATCTAGAAGAATGGTACCTTTTCCCTTGATCATAATACATAAATCATTCCCAAACTTGATTGAACCACCAACATAATCTTCAAGGTTGACAAACTTGCTCTTATCACCAGTCATGTGGTGAGAGCATCCACTGTCTACAACCCATAGGTATTCCTTTTTGTCATGTAGGACAGTTTGAACAAGCATAGCTTTTATCAATCCTCTTTGGTTTCCAAACTAATTTTGTTTTATTTTGCTTAGAAGATGTCTTGATATGAATGATGGTTTTGTCTTGTTGCATTACAAAGTTAGGTCTGCAAAACCTAGCTATATGTCCAATGTTTCCAAAGTTAAAAAACTTTAACTTATTCAAGAACTTAAAAAGATTTCCATTCACAAAGCTTGGTCTCCTTCTAGACATAACCCTACATTCACGTGCCTTATGCTCATATTAGTTATAATAAAAGCAATAGCCAAAGAAATACAAATTACACCTAAATGGATTACTCCTTTTGCAAATTTATGGTTTCATAAGCTTTCCATTTGTGACATCAACTTGTTGTGGTTCATTGGAATATGAGCATTTCCCTTCTACAAATCCAAGACCACTCTTATCCTTGTGGTCTTTTTGTTTACCTAAAAGGTCTACTAACTTGTCATTGTTGTCACACATGACAAGTTTTTTCTCAAGGAAACAATTTCTGCCTCTAGAGCACAACATTCCTTTTCTTTGGTATTTAATTGTTTTTGAGTAACTTCTATAATTTTCTTGTTTTCTTCAAGTCGAAGTTTCAGACCTAAAATTTGTTTTTCAAACTTAGTAATTTTGTTAATCAAAATTTCAGTATCTTTTTGAGTTTGGTTTTTCTGCACTATGGCTTCCTTTTTGAGTTTCTTGATTTCACTAAGAGCTCTTCTTAGCTCACCCTCAAAATACACCTTAAGTTTAGATTGATTTGCAATATTTTCATTTCAATTTTGATATGGAGTAATTATTGTCATAAACAAGGTTTCTTATCCTTCTTCAATGGATCCTTTTGAACCACTTTCTATTACATCAACATCTTTGATGAACAAGATTTTCTTCTTTTTGAAAACATTTTTCTTTTTAAAGTTATTTTGTTTCTTCTTTCCCTATCTCCAATTATCTTCTTCATCACTTTTAGAGTATTTGTTAGGGAATTGAGTAGCATAATAAATAATTTTACCACAATTGAAGCACTTAAATGGAAGCTTCCCTTTATATCTACTTGACCCTTTTCTCAGTTTGCTCACAAGAATGGATTCACTGTTATCTAATTTTTTCTGAGTCAGAATTTATGTCATTGTCCCTTTGTACAGATTTAAAAGAAGCTTCTTTTTTAGTGGGATTATCACTACAGATTCTCATTTCATAGGTTGTAAAGATACCATGAAGTTCATATAAAGTGAGTTTGTTTATGTCTCTCTCTTCTATAGTAGAAACTTTAGGATCATATTTAGGTGTCAGTGACCTTAACACCTTTTTAACAATTTTTTCTTCTAAAGCTTCACCAAGACCATGAATTGAGTTTACAGTTTCTTGGACTCTTAGAAGGTAACTAACTACCTTCTCTTCCTCAGTCATCTTTAGGCCTTCAAACTTGTCTCTAAAATTTTGTAATTTAGCCTCTAACTTTTTAATCACCCTCATAAATACTAAACAGTTTATTCCAAATAGACTTTGTAGTTTTACAGTCCATAATTTTAACAAGTACATCATTAGTTAGTCCATAGTAAATAGAATTTGCAGCCCTAGCATCACAATCATAGGCCTTTTTCTACTCTAGATTAGAGGGTCTTGCTATTGCAATGTACTTAGTCTCAACTGCATGCCAAACCTCATAGCCTAGAGAAGTTATATGACACTAGATTCTATATTTCCAAAAAGCATAGCCAGTACCATCAAATAATGGTCCTCTAGAAGTAGAAAAACCTTCCTAATTTTCCATGGAAAGTACTCCACTAGGAATCCCCTAAGTTGGTTAAACTTTTTGAAAGGGTATGGCTCTAATACCACTTGTTGGAGTACAAAAACACTGGGAGGGGGGTGAATCAATGTTTTAATAGCCAAAATCATTTCAATTGTTTCCCATAACACATTGTTTCTTTGTTATAATTATATGTTAAATTACTAGAATGTATTCAAATGTGATATCCAAGAGCAGATACTTGAATAACATGAAAATTCAAATGTTGCAAAGTACATAACCGAAACAAGACTGAATTGCATGTGACATGATGGTGTAGGGGCCCCTAGGTTTCATCATGTAAAGGGGTTAGATGTTAGGATTTTGATGATATTGAGTCATTTTGATGTAATAGGTCTATTTAGACCATGCCTAATGTTTTTGGTCATGTGGGGTCGATTGAGTTAAAAGTTGTCATGTTTTGTCAAATGTTGCAAAAGTTGCAATGCAACTTTGCATTTTTTCTTTGTAATGGAAGTTGAACGATCAAGTCATTTGAAAAGTAGTTTGAACCATTGGATTTTAGTTGTAAGAGTTTAAATATTCCTTGAGGAGTTTGAGGCAAACTTCTAGATGCATTTTTGGAGATAAAGCAATAATATTCACTATATTTTCTATAATTTCTTGAGTTTTTTTGCTACTACTAAACTTTGTACAGCTTCGTAAAAATTGTAAATGATCTAATTTGAATTGGAATTGATGTAGGAGTAAGTTAAATGTCATTTTTCTTTGATTTGATCTGATTTCATAAAGTTTGAAGAGAGTTAGAGCTAATTTGGTGAAAACAGTCAGGAAACCCTAGGTTAAGAGGGTTTGATTGAAAAAATGAAAGATTGAACCATTTCACCAGTGGAGAATTCTAAAAATGGGTGGAATGGAAATAGTCAGGTTGTTATTCATATTGGTAGGGTTTTTAGATGCAGGGAATGGAGGTAGGGTTGAGTTTGATCGAGCCCTAGCCTAATATCTCTATGCATTAGGCTTAGGAGTGTAGGTTAGATATAAGGTTTTGATGATAGATGAATTTGTGAATGTTCTAGTTGATAAATTTTGTAGTTTCAAATCCCATGTGACCTGGTTGAAGCCTTGGAATGAGTTTTGGTATATTGGAGGAAAGATTTCACATAGTTGCTTTTGAAAATAGGGCTAATTTGGCCTAGTTGTTGCATAGTAGTCAAATTTAGAGGGTTTTGTTACAAAAAAATATATATCCCCGAATTTGATATGTTTCAAAAGAGTATAAAGGGTGTCTACAATGGTGATTCAATTGTGGTTTTGAAGTTTTCTTTGAAAGATATGGTGAAAAATCACTGTTTGGGGTGCTATAAGGAAGTTTGAAGGATTTGTGAGAAAAGGACCAAGTTAGGGTTACCAAGTTGAAAAGTTTGTTCAAGTTTGATTGGATTGGAAACCTCCACCCTGCTCTACATCAAATTGGTATTAGAGCATAGGTTTTGATCAACTTGAGGAAAAAAGGTTGAAGATTGAAAGAAGGGAAGATGCCTCCTAAAAGCAATCCAACTGCTAGGGAAGTTAGAGAATTGAAAGAGAAGCATGCCAAGGAGTTGAGATAGGTAAAGGAGTTTCAAGAAGTTGTCCTAGCCAAAATTGTAGCATTGGAATCAAACCAAAGAAGAGGTGTGATCGTTGGAGACCAAAGTGATGAAGAAGAAGAGGGTGAGAGTGAAAACCCTCAAGGAGGAGTCCAAGGTGATGATGAAGAGTTGGACCCTGAAGAATTGAGAATGGTTAAGATGTTGAGGGCTATTAAGGGAGATACTCCTAAGGTGAAGATGGAATTTTCCATGTATGGTGGGAATTTGGATGTTGAAGAAGTGCTAGGTTGGATTGATGCAATGGATAATTACTTTGAATATGAAGAGGTAGCAGATGATCAAGGGGTGAATTTTGCTAAAACAAATTTGAAAGGCCTTTCCATAACTTGGTGGAATTATGTATAGGAAGAGAGAGTGAAAAAGGGAAAGAAAAAAATCAATTCATGGGATGGAATGGTGGTTAAAGTGAAGAGTCAATTTCTGCTTGGTGACTATGTAATCCAAACATTTAGAAAGTTGCAAAATCTCAAGCAAAGAGAGATGGATGCCATGGATTACAAAGAGGAGTTTCATAAGTTGATAATTAGAGCATGCCATGTTGAGAATGAGGTTGAAGAGGTAGCAAGGTACATAAATGGATTGAGATTCAATATACAAGAAGAATTAAGTATGACCACTCCCAGAATGGTGGAAGAATGTTTTCAGTTGGCTATTAAGGTAGAAGAAAAATTAAAGAGAAGGAAGGAGAAACAAGGAAGAGGCAGAGGAAAGAACTACAAGGGTAGAGGATCCTTTGGAGGAAGAGGACAATCTCAAAAAGCACAAGGTGAGACAAGTGGTAATCAAGATCAAGGCTCGAAATCGAGAGGTGGTTTCAAAGGTAGGAGATCTAATAGTAGAGGTAGATTTGGAGGACAATGTAGAGGTTCAAATGCATTCTCTAGAAGATGCTATCAATGTAATCAGTTTGGCCATCAAGCATGGAATTTTCCAGATAAGTAGCCTTCCACATCACATGGTGGTGAACGAAGAACATAATTGGTGCAAGAAGAAGATTGTGAGAGTGTCAACTCTCCTTCTCAGCATACTGCTCCAAAAATTGGAGAATCTCTTATGATGAGAAGAAAATTTCTCAAAGTACCTATGATGAAGGAGCCTCCACAAAGAAAATCTCTATTTAGAACCACTTACAAATCTCAAGGTAAGGTTTGTAAAATAGTTGTTGAAACCGGGTCCATAGATAATTTGGTTTCTTTAGAAATGGTTGAAAAGTTAAAGATGAAAAAAATCCCACCCCACTCCTTACAAGGTCTCCTGGTTGAATAAGAGCCAGCAACTCCTAGTTAATGAGAAAACATGGGTTGAATTCAATATTGGAGGGTATAACGATAAGAAATTGTATGACATCATCCCAATGGATGTTTGTCATCTAATGTTAGGAAGACCCTGATAGTATGATAGAAAAGCTAAACATGATGGACAAAAAAATACCCATGTGATTGAAAAAGATGGGATTTCATTTACCCTCACTCCATTGCAAGATGAAAATATAGACACACAAGTAGGGTCTATTGTAATGTTTGGGGAAAAAGAATTCTTGAAAACCATGAAAGAAGAAGGTGGACAAGGGTATGCAATTATAATCAGACCTAAATTTGTTATGACAATAGCCAAGGTTGAAGATGTGCCTAAAGAAGTTCAAGCCTTGTTGAACAAGTACCAAGATATTGTTGTAGATGAGCTCCCCAATTCTTTTCCACCAATAAGGGATTTGAGCCATCATATAGATTTTATACCAAGGGAAAACCTACCCAAAAAAGATGCATATAAGATGACTCCTCAACAGAATGAAGGGATTATGAAAAAAATTCAAGAATTGCTTGGCAAAGGCCTCATAAGAGAAAGTTTAAGTCCATGTGTTGTCCCCACTATTTTGGAACCTACGAAAGGGGGAGATTGGAGAATGTGTAGCGACTCAAGGGAAATTAACAAGATAACCATAAGGTATAGGTTCCCCATACCAAGAATGGAAGATTTGATGGACTGTTTAGGAGGGGCTTATTACTTATCAAAGATTGACCTTAAAAGTGGCTACCACCAAATCAAGATAAGAGAGGGGGATGAGTGGAAAACTGCCTTCAAAACTAGTGAGGGGTTCTATGAATGGCTTGTTATACCATTTAGGCTTTCAAATGCACCAAGCACTTTTATGAGATTAATGAATGAAGTTTTGAAACCCTTCATAGGTAAGTTTGTGGTTGTCTACTTAGATGATATTCTTGTGTTTAGTAAGACTAAAGAGGAACACTTGCAACATTTGGACATGGAGTTGAAGAGGTTGAATGAAGAAAAGTTGATGATCAATTTGAAGAAGTGTGAATTCATGAAGGAAGAGTTGGTTTATCTTGGCTTTGTGATCTCAAAAGGTACTTTGAAGATGGACCCTAGCAAGGTAGAAGCAATTCTCAATTGGCCTACTCCAACTTTAGTCAGTGAGGTAAGAAGTTTCCACGACCTAGCTAGCTTTTACAAAAAAATTGTGAAGAATTTCAGTCATATCTACTCTCCAATCATTGATACAATCAAAGGGGATAAAAGGAAAAGGTTTGTATGGTCTGATGAGGCAGAAAAAATCTTTCAATATCTGAAACAAAAGGTAGCACAAAAACCCATCTTAGCATTGCCTAATTTTAACAAGGTGTTCACAATTGAATGTGATGCAAGTGGGTATGCAATTGGAGCAGTCTCGAGCCAAGAGGGAAGACCTATAACATTTTTTAGTGAAAAGCTCAATGAAGCAAAGAAGTATTCTTCTTATGACTTGTAGTTGTATGCCATGGTGCAATCCTTAAAGAAGTGGATACATTATCTCCTTCCTAAAGAGTTTATTATTTTTACTGACAATAATGCTGTGCAATTCTTAAACATCCAAGACAAACTCAGTCATAGACATGTGAAGTGGGTGGAGTACCTCCAAAGATTCACCTTCACCATTAAACACAAAAAGGGAAATCAAACAAGGTGATAGATGCTTTGAGCAGAAGGGCATTCTTGGTTCAATAAATTCAACTCCAAAGTGTAGGTATTGTTTCTTTGAAAGGTATGTATGAAGGAGATGATAATTTCAAAGATATCTACGCTTCTTGCATTCGCTTCTTGCATTCAATTTAATGGTACATTTCATGAAGACAATTCTATTTTTTGATTCAAGAAGGATTATTGTTTAAGGGTGCTCAATTATGTATTCCAAAATGTTCTATGAGGGCTAATCTAATTAAAAAAAAGCATTGTGGTAGCTTAGGGGGTCATTTTGGTGTGGAAAAACATTGGAATAGGTAAGAAGGTATTATTATTGGCCTAAGATGCAAGGTGATATCATAAAATTTGTTGAAAAGTGTGTGGTTTGTCAAAAGGCCAAGGGTTCTAGTACAAAAGAAGATCTTTACCAACCATTGTCAATTCCAAATAAGCCATGGGAATCCATTAGCATGGATTTTTTGTTGGGGTTTCCCAAAACTCAGAGAGGGTTTGATAGTGTGTTTGTTGTTGTAGACCGGTTTAGCAAAATGGCCCATTTTATACCATGTAAATACACAAATGATGCCTCATACATAACAGGGTTGTTTTTCAAAGAGGTAGTTAGGATTCATGGTTTTCCATTAACAATTGTGTTTGACAGGGATAGTAAGTATTTGGGTCACTTTTGGAGAACCCTTTGGAAGAAGTTGGGAACAAACTTGACCTTTAGCTCTGCCTATAGAAGCCTTGGGAATCTTCTCAGATGTTTAACAAAATAGCATTCACAACAATGGGATCTAATTCTTCCCTAAGCTGAGTTTGCATATAATGACTTTGTGAATAGAAGTGTTGGAAAAATCCCATTTGAGATTGTATATCGATTGAAGCCTAGGGGAGTGTTTCAACTCAGAGATTTTAGTGGTATGGAGAGAAGGAGTGTTCAAGGAGAAGAATTTGTAGTGGCCATGAAATATATACATTAGCAAGTGAAAGAGAACCTTCAAAAGAGTGGAAAAGTACAAGCAACATGCAGATTTGAAAAGAAGAGAAGTTCAGTTCAAAGTGTGGGACTTGGTATTGGCTCATCTGAGGAAAGAAAGGCTACCGAAAGGGAATTATTCAAAGCTATAGATGAAGAAGATTGGGCCATGTAGGGTGCTCCACAAATTTGGAGCAAACACCTATGAGATAGAACTCCCTCTTGGAGTAGCTATCTCTCCAATTTTTAATGTTTCTAACCTATATCCTTTTAAAGGATTTGTGATTGTAGGTGAAGATGCAGGTACATCAGGGGTTCTAGATGAAGATTGGGTCAAGGACTTACCACCAAGTTAGCCATTAAAGCTTGAATGCATTTTGGACACAAAGGAAGCAAAAAGGACAAGGCATAAGGTGTAAAATGAGTACCTAGTGAAGTGGCAAGGCCTTACAATGGAGGATTCCACCTGGATGATAGAGGAAGACATCAAGAAGCATGGTACAATTGTACAAGATTTGATCTCAAGTGGAACTTGAGATTTTGTTCTCCCCGGGTGTATGGTGCAGGGGCACCTAACTTTCATCATGTAAAGGGGTTAGATGTTAGGATTTTGATGATGTTGAGTCATGTTAATGTAATAAGGTCTATTTAGATCATGCATAATGTTTTTGGTCATGTGGGGTCGGTTGAGTTAAAATTCGTCATGTTTTGTCAAATGTTGCAAAAGTTGCAATACAACTTTACATTTTTGCTTTGTATTGGAAGTTGAATGATCAAGTCATTTGAAAAGTAGTTTGAATTGTTGGTTTTCAATTGTAAGAGTTTAAATATTCCTTGAGGAGTTTGAGGAAAACTTCTAGAGATAATTTTGGAGATAAATCAATAACATTCACTCTATTTTCTATAATTTCTTGAGTGTTTTTGTTGCTACAAAACTTTGAACAGCTTCGTGCAGTCTGTAAATGATCTAATTTGAAATGGAATTGATGTAGGAGTGGGTTGACTATCATTTGGAATTAATTTTATTTGATTTCATAAAGTTCAAAGAGAGTTAGAGCTAATTTGGTGAAAACAGTCAGAAAACCCTAGGTTAAGAGGGTTTGATTGAAAAAATGAAAGATTGAACCATTCCACTGGTGGAAAATTATGCAAATGGTTGGAATAGTAGTAGTTAGTTTTTTCTTCATGTTGGTAGGGTTTTTAGATGCAGGGAATGGAGGTAGGGTAGAGTTTGATCGAGCCTTAGCCTAATATATCTATGTATTAGGCCTGGGAGCGTAGGTTAGATATAGGGTTCTGATGATAGATGAATTTGTGAATGTTCCAGTTCATAAAAATTTTAGTTTTAGACCCCATGTGACCTGGTTGAATCCTTGGAATGAAGTTTGGTAGATTGGAGGAAAGATTTCACATAGTTGCTTTGGAAAATAGGGCTAATTTGGCCTAGTTATTGCATAGCAGTCAAATTTAGAGGGTGTTGTTACAAAACAAACATATCCCCAAATTTGATATGTTTCAAAATAGCATAAAGGGTGTTTTCAATGGTGATTCAATTATGGGTTTGAAGTCTTCTTTGAAAGATATGGTGACAAATCACTATTTGGAGTGTTATAAGGAAGTTTGAAGGATTTGTGAGAAAAGGACCAAGTTAGGGTTACCAAGTTGAAAATTTTGTTCAAGTTTGATTGGATTGGAAACCTCCACCTTGTTCTACATCACATGAAAACCATATGAACTACAACACCATAACACAATGATTTATGAGTGGAAAACCCTCATAGGGATAAAAAATCACTCAGGAAAAATTGTCTCAATGGCTTAATAAAATCCCACTAATTACTGAGCCTCACTGGCTACACAATATGCCTCACTAGCTACAAAATATGCCTCACTAGCAAAGGAACCTCCACTGGTTACAAGTATGCCTCACTGACAAAATGATGTCTCACTGATATTTACAAATCATCAAGATAAAGAGTAAAAAATAGAGGGTCTCTTTATTTCATTGAATCTCATGGAAACTTCCTACCTTTAATGCCTTTCATTTCCTATAGACTCCATTTCATTTGAACCCTATAACACACAAAATACATTAAACTATTCATTGTTCTTTTGCAATAGTTCTTTAAAGCACAAGATTCAATTTATAGCATATTCAAGGATACATTTTATCAAGCAACTACAATATAGAGTTTCGAAAGAAACATCTTTTTACAAAACAAAATAATCAAAAGCAACTAAATCAAATGTATTTTTTTTCTTAAGCTTTCATCTCACTATCTAAATGTATTCCAAGCTAACCTTCCAAAACTCAATAATGCCATACCTCAGCTTAAGACACAATGTAACTAAAAACAACTTACAAATATCGACTGCACAAACCACCAAATCCTCCAATTTTCCATAGCCATTGCTGACTGTCAATGAAATCTTGTAAACTTGCTGCTCTCCAAGCTTTGACCCAAGTCGTATGTTTCTTCAAGCATCAACCCTAAGTTTGTTGCCACATACACCAAACTTCAATTAGAGTTGGACCTGCTATCATGGACACTACATTCCAAGTCTTGGACCTTGATCTCCCATACAACCTCCTCCTTGATTGACTATGGATCCATGCCATGAAATTCGTACAATCCACGTACCATCAATGCCTCAAGTTTCCCCACAAAGGCACCAAAATAACAATAGCTAGCGATCCCGATCCCTTTTAATATTGTAGCAATTTGAGGGAGATTACTCAATTCCAAGTGCCTATCAATAAGGAAGCTTTGTCATCCACCTCATCACAATACATTTATCCATCTTCATTGACTAAGTCATCCACTTCATTTACTGCACCATCAAACCCTAAGGTCGATATGGGATGTGGTGAGTATCGTCTGGAAAATTTATCTGCATGTGACAATGATAATAAGGCTAAAGGTGTTCAAACTTACAAAAATGATGTCAAGTCAACTTCAGAAGGCACACAAATAGGTGATCATGCTTGGATTGAAACCCTTTAGGATCCTGATGATACATCTGCCTTTGCCATATTCGCTTCTACTCAATCCTTTCATGTCCATGATAACCCCATGTTCGACCAAGATATTTATGATAATCAACTTTTCAA
>VDFB02358134.1:183781120-183823827 GCA_007258455.2 Sequoia sempervirens | reverse complement strand
ATGATCGCTAGAGAAGACGGAATATGATGTGGCCCCATCGTAAAGAGGACCACTCTAAAGTTCTTTTTAAAACATATTTAATTGCACTGGTGTATTAATTAATGTAACCTTTCGCGGTTTCAAATTTTAGAGCATGTAGAGCGTGATCAATGTGTTAAGCATGATCAGGCTAGAGAAGATCAGGCACATGATGTGACCCCATCAGGTAAAGAGGACCACCCTCATGTTCTCCTAAACATATTTAATTTCAATTGGTGTATTAATTAATGTAACCTTTTGTGTTTCAACTGCAGATCATGATTTAGAGGTTGTTCAATATGTTGAGCATGAGTCTATAACAAAAGTTCAGGAACATGATGTGGACCCATAAGGTAAAGAGAACCACTCTTAATGTTCTTTTAATTAATGAAATACTTGTAACAATAATAATAAAACATATCAGTTTAACATTTCTTTCTTATTGCAGCAGATCCCCCTTGAAGGCCAATTCAATATCATGAGACGACCACGCCAGACATTAAGATCACAAGCGAGGGTAGAACAACTAAAGGGGGATGTGATATTGATTTAGAAAAACGATAATTCCGGGCCTGCCTTTATGTAGCTTTCAAAAGAAACAAAAAAAAAAGGATTGTAATCATATCATGACAACCATATTTCTTTTGATAATATGCAAAACCGAAAGTATGTTATTAATGGATGGAATGAATGAATGTTATGTTATTAATGGATGAATGAATGAATGTTATATGTTATTAATGGATGAATCAATGATTAATGTTATATGATTGGGTATCGGAATTGAGAGTGATGTGAGGGGGGGGGGGGGGGCAAATGAGCTTCCACCGTCACGTGGTTGGCCTTGTTAAGTAGAGAATATTAAACTATACTCAAAACAAAGAGAAGCTCAATAAGGTAATGCACTTTTCAATATAAGAAATGCATCGTTTGAAGCATCAAACCAATATGCAGTCTGTATGTATGATCAGTCGTCAGTCTCCACAATGGTACATTTCCACGAAATATATATATATACATAACCACCGACGAATCAACAGAAAGGCTCGACGAAGTTTCTATAGCTGCGACGACGGTTTTGTCGTAACTCCCTACCCATTTTGTCGCCATTCCGACGATATTTCGGCGTTGCCACCACACCACTCCCTGCCCATTTCGTCGCACTTTCGACAAACTTTTAGTGTTCTTCCGACGCTACTCCTTGCTAATTTCGTTGCAAAGTCGACGAACTTTTCACGTTGTTTCGATGCTGCTCCTTGCTAATTTCGTCGCACTTTCGACGAACTTTTGGTGTTGTTCCGACGCTACTACTTGCCTATTTCGTCGCACATTCGACGAACTTTTGGTGTTCTTTCGACGCTACTACTTTAGTATTTCGTCGCTATTTCGACGAACGTTCCATGTTGTTTCCACGCTACTGCTTGCCCATTTCGTCGAACCGATGACGAACTTCAGGTGTAATTCGTCAGTGGATAAACAAAGGTTTCGTCGATATTCTGACAAAATCCTGAGGTATTTCACGATGCTGCCGACCGACGATTCTTCGCCGTTATTTCGACGTTTAATTTGTCGTCGGCCTTCCGACGAAAAAACAGTGATGAAAAGATTTTCACCATTGCGTTGCTCTTCCGACAGAGATTTGTCGAACAACCGACGAACGCCCGTCGGAAAATGGTGTCAAATCCAGTAGTGGTATGAGGTCCTGCCGATAATGGAAGGGTCTCGATATGTGTTTTGCCTTCGGCAAGAGGTCTCACTAATAATGAAGGGTCTCCCTGACATAGATGACATCGATGTAGCATCTGGCCGTCAGAGTGATGTCCTGTCGATTGCTTGAGGTGTCGACGACAGTATGGGGGCTTTGTTGTAAGGTGTCACCGTCGGCGTGAGGTCTCGCCGAAGTGAAGCGGTCTCGGTGAAGGAAACAAGCTCGGTGAGAGGTCTTGTCGAAACATGGGATGTCTCACCGAAGTGAAGCAGCATCGGCAAAGGAAAGAAGTTCGACAAGTGGTTTCGTCGAAAGCTAAGGGTCTTGTCGAACAAGTAGGAGCGAGGGGAGATGTTTTAGCGAAATGAAGAGAGCTCGGCAAAAGGAGGTGCTATCAACAAGATGTCTTGCCGATGTTTGTTAGTCATGCTGACATGTTTTGTGCCTTCGGTATAACATAAAGAGCTCGACATGATGTCTCAGCAAATGGGGGTAGTCTCGCCGATAGTGTTTGCCTTCGGTGTGAGGTCCTGCCAACTGATGAGGTCTGGCCGACAAAAGGAGGTCTCCCCAACAAGAGAGGAAGCGGCATCGTCGAAACAAGATGGCTTTGGAAAATTGTCTCGCCGACCTGATGGGGTCTTGCCGAAGGAAGGTTGCGTCGACGTAGTGTTCTAATCTTGGCGAGAGGTCTTGCCGAAACATGGGAGTCTCATCAAAAGATGATTGGAGCTCGGGGAAAGCAGAATGCCTTCGGCGTGGGGTCTTGCCGACTCGATAGGGTCTGGCCGAATGGACATTTGGAATTAGTAAGACTCCTGGCTGCAGAGTTGACTTCGGCATGAGGTCTAGCCAACAAAAGGAGGTCTCGGTGACAAGATGAGAGTTCGGCGAAAGGTCTCGCTGACCAGGTAGTGTCTTCCCAATTGGATGGGCTCTCGCCAAAACAAGAAGGCTTGCCATGAGGTCTTCCCGAAAGTGAAATATCTTTTCGATGGTCTGGGTGACGGCCACTATGGATGTCGATATGACTTTTGGGCTCGCTATGAACTCTTGCCAACGGTTGTGAGCTATGCCAATAACAGCTGAAGAGCATAATCGCATCGGGGAGACATGATTAGTGTCTCACCGACATGCAATTCTGTCTTAAGGACCTCTGACCGTCTAAAAATCTACGTGGCTCAAGTTTGACCAATCAGAGGGAGCTAAGGATGCACCATGAGTCATTTGACTGTTTGACCCCCCCTGCGAAGAAGATCAACAGAATGAGCGGCGTGGATATGCTCTGAGCTCAAGAGCATTCAAAGCAGCTCGGCAGGGAGGTTTGAAGGTGGACACGAGGACCAAAAGTTAATGCAGGCGTTGTAAAAGATTAAGGAGGCCATTCCTGGAGAAACTCTTCACCGACATGGACAGCGGGGACGCAACATTAACTTCCTTCAAAAGATCTAAAGGCAGATCCTTCTGGAGGCTGATATTTTTGTAAGCCCTAGGGGCCGACACATTTTAGTATATAGGGCATTTTTGCCTCTTTGTAAAGGAGTTCGGGGGGAGTTCTCCATATTTATTTTTTGAAGTTTGTGACTTTTGCAGTCCTCTCTCAGATTAGCAACCTTCTGTAACTCGTTTTGGAGCATGTTATATAAAATTTACCTTGGTTACCATTGATGGTTCATTTTTTTCCTTCTGGTTCTTGTGAAGTATTGTGCATGTTTAAGTGATTCATCAAGCTACTTAGTGAAATCTTTCTTTTCCTTATAGCTTTGTTTCATGTTAGCATGCCTTTCTTTGAAAAAGTAGTATCATGTAGGTTATAAACTGTGTTTACTCAATTGCACATGAGCTTTTAATGTGTGAAAATCTTCTTTTCCTTCTTGAAAGTGTGTGCATTTCAAACCTGTTTATATGCATAATCTACAAAATCTTGTTGTGCAGTCCCATGTGCATCATCAGTATTCAAGTGTAACCTAAGTATTCCATTGCTCTTATCAGTTCAGTGTATCACCACAGTATTTAGTTTTATTTTTATGCATTCCTTCTCCCTTTTCCTTTACAAAATCAGCAGTTTAGGTAATACCAGAGGAAGTTGGCCTTCTCTGGAGGTTGACCTCTGTCTACAAGTGACCCACAGCTTTAGAGGTCTTCCCATGTTACACTGAGGTGTTGAACACCAATTTCAACAAGGGTGCAACTTCAGGTGATAACAGTTTTTGGCACGCCCGGTGGGACCGTGAACTGCTTCTCAGTTCATGTTTATGCATTTTATTGTTGTTGTGTGGTGTGTGTAGCAGTAGTTTCAGCCTTTTGGAGGCATTTTCTTTACATACCTAGTGACTCCGGGAGAATAACGACTGGTTTCAAGCAGATTAAATGTTGGTATGTTCTTATTTCCAGAAAAACAGATCTAGTTTTCTTGTTTTACAAGAAAGTTTAATGCATTTCCAGCTTCTATGAATGCTCCAAAATGTCTACATTTTGTGAATACATGTTCTACCACCCAGCTTGTCATGAAACTGCTAATCATCCCTCATTTCATGAAAATTCTGCTTATATACCCAATTATTAGCCATATCAAAATGAGTATGCAGCTGTTTTTAGTCCAAGTATCTTTCCTACAGGAGATTATCAATATTCCCCACAAGTTTGCCACCCTCCCATCCCTGCTCAGTTTTTGCATCAGCCTATATATGCCCAACAACAGTCTCAACAAAACCATCATAATGCTAACCAACATGTTTGTTCACATGCCCAATCTCAAGGAGTTAACAACATGTGCATTGACGACATAATCACTGATTTTCAAAGACAAATGTTGGAGATTGAAGGACAACAGGAGATCGATTGGAAACAAGAACAAAAAGCTTACCAAGCTCAGACAAGTGAGTAGGAATGGGAGGCCAAAAAGAGGCAATTTGAAGAGAGCCTTGTCCAGCAGCTGGCTGCAAAGGATGCAAAAATGAGGCTAAAATTCTCCAAACAAGAGGTTCCCAAGTACAAGTTTTCCAGCTTTAGGCAAAGTCAACCTCTCGAATCCCCTAGTAAGTCTTCTCAGTTTGAAATTCCAAGCTTTAAGGGATTCAATTCAATGCAAGAGAATGTAGCACCTGAACAAGATCAGTCTATCATCCCTCAAGAGCAGCCCATTGATCCAGATGATTTACTCCTCATGGAAAGGATCAGCAAAGTAAATCCAATGCATTTAGCTGTAGCATGTTACCGACTACAGCAAGAAAAGCTCAAACAGGAGGAGGAATCAGATCCATTGCAGGAGATAGTTGAGCATGGTTTACCTGGACAACAGGTTATGGAGCAAGAGGAACATGTTGACCATCAAATTGTCTCTTTGATGTCTAATGAGTTGCCCTACTTTGTCGAACAAGGTGAAAGGATCTTACTGCAAGTTGAAGAGAGCATGCAGGTTCCTGATTCACCAGTTGATTTGGAACAGCCAGAGAATATTGTTGACTTGTTCGATGAACTTCCTCAATTTGTTGGTGAAAATGAAGATCTCACATGCATGATGGCCTCTATGCCTGGTATGGAGCAACTAAATGATAAAGCTCATCTGGATTTAATGCAAAATTATGAGTTAGATGATATCATAGAGACTTTTTGTTCTAACATAGGTGATGAGCTAGTATCATATGAAAGGGAAGCATGTGATCAACCCATTCAATTCAGTGAGACTATTGAAAAGGTTGTAGAAGATAATGCCTTGCAGCCTATGAACTTATTTGATGAGCTGCCCCACTTTGTTGAGGAGGAGTTATATTTTGTCATGGACAAAGAGGATAAGGAACAACAGTTTGAAGATTTTTTTTCAGTTATCCAATAGGGATATCAGCTCCTTAGTCAAGAAGATCAAACTTTAGTAACCAATGAACAACTTGAATATTACCTCCAATCAGCATCTTTTCAAGGAAAAGATGAAGTCTTTAGAGATCAACGACAGGCCAGCAAGGAAGGTTCAAGCTTTTCCCTTACTAGAGGTTGTCCAATCAGGTACTTAGCCCAGATGGAGTCCAATGAGGCACCCATATATGAAGGTACAGTGAATCCAAGATGCACTGACAGCCAAATAAGAGTATGTTTAGTTTACTTATCCTCCTCTAATTGACAATACATATGAATTATTTAGTGAGGTAAGTGAACTTTTTCACCTCTTTCAAGAAGTAGCGCATCATCTTGTTAAGTATCTTCATGTGTCCCATTTTTACTCAGTTGTCCTTAAACATGCCAGTCACTGCATATTGAGAAGAATGGGCAGCTATTTCAGTCACCCTGTAAATGGTTTTGTTTGACCAATTTCATACTGGTTAGTGTAGGGTAGGTTTAGATGCAGCTTTCATTCCCTAAGCGCTATCCCAGCACAGTAAATAGTTTCACTTCAATTTTTTCCTATTTTCAATAAGTTTCCAGGTGTCCTGGCCTACTTTAATGAATCTCAACTGAGTTGTAGCCATGTACAAAGTTGCCCTGGGTCTGTTTCTAAGGTTTTCCTAATGACTCCATGCCCAATGGATAAGCCTAGGCTACTGGTTTTCATGTTTAGTAGGCAAACATCCAGCTGAGGTCGCTAGAAATGTTGCTCAATTTTCACCTACAGGCTCAACCAGACAAGACCAAATTATGTTTCAGGTGTTCATAAAGGCCAAGTGGAGACATTGTTGTGCATGTTTAAATCATACCCCTGATGCATTTCTCAAGGAGCTCAATTGAAATTCTGCCTTAGTCAAGTTTGGCATAAAGTTCCTCTAAGGAGAAAGTCGGCAAGACCTTCCAGTTGTCTTGCCAACAAGCAGGGGTTCTATTCATTTTGAAATGTCTCATTCGGCCAGACATTTTCATCACTAAGAGGTCTTGCCGACCCAAAAGGGTCTTGCCGAGGTAGGGGGTCTCGGCAAAAGTTGGGGCTCTCGCTGGGATGTCTCGGCGACTAGCAAGGGTCTTGGCGACAGGAGAGGAGCTTGGCGAGAGGTCTCGCCAACCGTTGGTGGTCTCCCCAAATGAAGGTCCGAGCTCGCCAGGAGATGAAGGCCTCGGCATGAAGTCCAGCCGAATGGGAAAAGTCTCGCCGAACAAATGGAGCCCTCGGTGAGATGTTGAACTCAGGGTGAGGTCTCGGCGACTAATGAAGGTCTCAATGAAGTGAGATGTCATTGCGAGGAAAAGAAGGGGCTTGCTAAGTCTTGCCAACCCAAAAGGGTCTTGTCGAAGTAGGGTGAGCTCGGGGCAAAGGAAAGTAGAGTCACCATGATGTCTCGGCGAAAGTATGAGGTCCTGCCGATAATGGAGGGGTCTCAATATGTGTTTTTCCTTCGGCAAGAGGTCTCACCGATAACCAAGGGTCTCCCCGACATAGATGACATCGATGTAGTGTCTTGCCGTCGGAATGATGTCCTGTCGATTGCTTGAGGTCTCGGAGATGGTATGGGGGCTTCGCTGTAAGGTCTCACCGTCAGGGTGAGGTCTCGCCGAAGTGAAGCGGTCTCGGCGAAGGAAACAAGCTTGACGAGAGGTCTTGTCGAAACATGGGATGTCTCACCGAAGTGAAGCAGCATCGGCGAAGGAAAGAAGTTCGACAAGTGGTTTCGCCGAAAGCCGAGGGTCTTTCCGAACAAGTAGGAGCTCGAGGAGATGTTTCAGGGAAATGAAGAGAGCTCAGCGAAAGGAGGTGCTATCGACAGGATGTCTTGCCGATGGTTGTTATTCACGCCGACATGTTTTGTGCCTTTGGTATAATGTAAAGAGCTCGACATGATGTCTCAAAAAATGGGGGTAGTCTCGTCGATAGTTTTTGCCTTCGGTGTGAGGTCCTACCGACTGATGAGGTCTGGCTGACAAAAGGAGGTCTCCCCAACAAGAGAGGAAGTGGCATCGTCGAAACAAGATGGCTTCAGAAAATTCTCTCGCCGACCCGATGGGGTCTTACCGAAGGAAGGTGGAATCGGCGTAGTGTTCTGAGCTCGGCAAGAGGTCTTTCTGAAACATGGGAGTCTCATCAAAAGATGATCGGAGCTCAAGGAAATTAGAATGCCTTCGGCGTGGGGTCTTACTGACCCGATAGGGTCTGGCCGAATGGACATTTGGAATCAGTAAGACTCCTAGCCGCGGAGTTGACTTCGGCATGAGGTCTGGCCGACAAAAGGAGATATCGGCGACAAGATGAAAGTTTGACGAAAGGTCTTGCCGACCAGGCAGTGTCTTCCCGACTGGATGGGCTCTCGCCAAAATAAGAAGGCTCGCCATGAGGTCTTCCCGAAAGAAAATGTCTTGCCAATGGTCTGGGTGATGGCCACTATGGATGTCGATATGACTTTTGGGCTTGCTATGAACTCTTGCCGACGATTGTGAGCTATGCCGATAACAGCTGAAGAGCATAATCGCATCGGGGAGACACAATTAGTGTCTCATCGACATACGATTCTATCTAAAGGACCTCTGACCATCTGAAAATCTACGTGGCTCGAGTTTGACAAATCAAAGGGAGCTGAGTATGCACCATGAGCCGTTTGACTATTTGACCCCCCTACGAAGAAGATCAACACAATGAGCGACGTGGATCTGCTATGAGCTCAAGAGCATTCAAAGCAGCTCAGTAGGGAGGTTTGAAGGTGGACACAAGGACCAGAAGTTAATGCGGGCATTGCAAAAGATCAAGGAGGCCATTCCTAGAGCAACTCTTCACCGACATGGACAGCGGGGATGCAACATTAACTTCCTTCAAAAGATCTAAAGGCAGATCCTTCTGGAGGCTGATATTTTTGTAAGCCCTAGGGGCCGACACATTTTAGTATATAGGGCATTTTTGCCTCTTTGTAAAGGAGTTCGGGGGGAGTTCTCCATATTTCTTTTTTGAAGTTTGTGACTTTTACAGTCCTCTCTCAGATTAACAAACTTATGTAACTCGTTTTAGAGCATGTTATATAAAATTTACCTTGGTTACCATTGATGGTTCATTTTTTGCCTTCTGGTTCTTGTGAAGTATTGTGCATTTTTAAGTGATTCATCAAGCTATTTAGTGAAATCTTTCTTTTCCTTATAGCTTTGTTTCATGTTAGCATGCCTTTCTTTGCAAAAGTAGTATCATGTTGGTTATAAACTGTGTTTACTCAATTGCACATGAGCTTTTAATGTGTGAAAATCTTCTTTTCCTTCTTGAAAGTGTGTGCATTTCAAACCTGTTTGTATGCATAATCTACATAATCTTGTTGTGCAGTCCCATGTCCATCATTAGTATTCGAGTGTAACCTAATTATTCCATTGCTCTTATCAGTTCGGTGTATCACCACAGTATTTAGTTTTATTTTTATGCATTCTTTCTCCCTTTTCCTTTACAGAATCAGTAGTTTAGGTAATACCAGAGGAAGCTGGCCTTCTCCGGAGGTTGACCTCTGTCTACAAGTGACCCACAGCTTTAGAGGTCTTCCCATGTTACACTGAGGTGTTGAACACTAGTTTCAATAAGGGTGCAACTTCAGGCGATAATAGGTATAATCATCAAAGGATGGTGTACTTTTAGATTGTGACAATGGTTGCTCATTAGATGTGGACCCAAAGTGCATAACACTAGTGGGGTTAAAGGTATGGTCAACTATGGAATCCATTTCTTTTATTTTTCTTTGAGATCTTGTTTCAACCATAAAAGATTTGTTTGGGATTTTTTGTTTTTTGGATTTTTGATGTTTTTGGAATTTTTAGATTTTAAATGTTTTTGGAATTTTTGGATTTTTGATGGATGCAAGGTGAGTGTGAAATTAAGCTATGTTTTTTTGGATTTTGGATTTTTGCAAATGTTATGATCTTAGATTTTTTTACTTTGATTTTAAAAGAGGACACATGACAAATTAAGGATCAAGGTGAACAAATGAAATACCTAAACCTCAAGAATGATAACTAATTAAGATGATGGTTTGATAAAAGGAAAACCTTAAATAGACTCATGAGTTAAAGGTCCTACTTGTTGATGAGATAATCTGGAAAATACTGAGGTTTGAGACGTTCAAAAGGTAACTACATGGACTAATCAATAATTTGGTTTGTTTCCTAGTTTCAAAATACTAAGATGAAAATATATGATGAGGGATGATGAGCTCAATCTAGGGATGTAGTTTAAGATAGGTAAAGTTGGAAAGAGTTGAAAATGTAAGACTAAACTAGAAAAAGACTCTATTTTTGTTTCAAGTTATTATGTAAAATCAGGTCTAAGTTGTGTACTTTTTGAAATAAACTCTAATTTATCTGTGTAATAGATGTGTCAAAGAATAAATATATGTGGTACAAAATGGACGCAAATGTGGTACAGTAAAGTAATAATTTTGTGTCATAGAACTATAATAGATGCATTACATAACTCAACAATTGCATGATAGTAATAATTGTGGTGCAAATTTTGGACAGATGCGGTGTTCTAACTTTCTAGGTTTTCAGAACATAGATGCATTGTAGAAGTTTGATAGTTGGAGAATAGAATGACAAAAATGGTATAAAAAGATAGATGCATTGCGGGAATTAAAAAATGCATCACACAGATTCTATAGTTGCATTACAAAATATAGATGCATCACAAAAGTTAACAAATGTGGTGCTCTATATTTTTTTCCTAAAAAATAGGTTTTCTAAGTGACTTTATGTGTTTTATTTTTTCAAGTTTTGACTCAAGACACTCATAAACATGTAGAAAATAGAAACAATTGTGACTCTTTGACTTTTGTTAACAAAGTTTAAGGCCCTAAGGCCAATGGTGTCACTAGTAGAGAATAGACTGAAGACAATTATTTAGACAACACAACTTAAAGTTAATCATATAGGAGTGTAAACTTGTTGTAGGACAACTTCATATCTAAGTGATAAATACTCCATAAGATCTAATAGAAGCACCTTTCTTTTTGAAAGTAGATAGCTAGATGTCCAGTGGCATAGGTCCAATACGATAATAGGCTCACCTTCTTTCTCTCCCTGAGAGGCTATATATAGCAACCCAAAGATTTGTATCTCAACTTAAAGGAGGGCATGGTGAATAACTTCATGCATTGATACTTGTACATTGCACTACAAATAAATCATGATTGAATGGTTCCTAGGATTCTAAAAATAATGGTGTTTAGCAAGGGTCTATACTATGAATAGAAAGCTCATCTATAATAGCCTGAGTTGAGAGGGGTATCCTCTCTACTCATCACCTCCCTATCTCAGTGGACCAAGGGTCATGGGGCTTACTTTCAAATGACGCTAACTTTCCTTGAGGTACATCTTTTGTTCTCCCCCCTTTATATAGCTCACCAAGAAATTTACTTGAGAGTCAGAACTTGGGCTAATGAGGCCCCCAAGGAAGTCTCACTACTTGAATTAAATGATTATAGTATTGTTTTTTATCACCAAGATCATTCTTATAGGTTGCAAGGGGGGAGCATATGTAGGCACTACACCTCACGTAAACAACAAGACTACAAACTAGTGGTTTTTTTTATTCCCAAGGTCATGCAAGGTGCGAGGGAAGAGCATACATGTCACTAATCTACCAAAAATGGAATACATTCATTCTTTTTAAGCCCAAATAAAACTTGTTTACTCTTAAAAATTAAAGACACAATGTTTCAGTTTATAGTCTCCAACAAGCGAACCTACATCAAACTCATTGGGTATGTGCAAGATCATGATGGGCCAAAAAGTGGTGATATGATGGGTATGTGTAGGGTATGTGGCTGACGACTTTTTTTAACCCAAAATTGATGAAATGAAAAGGGTTTTTAAAGGAGATTCTCATCTTTCCACCAATATAAATTATGCTTTACTTTGAATTTAATAAATAATTATTATTCATTTTCTATTTGAATTATTACTAAAATTCGGATTGATAGGCTGATTGAAAAACATCTATAGCTTTCAAACGGTATCACATTTTTTGAATCTGAAACATGCATCACATTCTATGCGTCACATACTATAGGATTAAAAATAGAAAAAATGAATTTCATGAAGTTTTGACCAAGTTAAGGTGGTCAGACATACAAGTTTTTATATTTTTTAAAATTTGTAATAAAAAATTCATAATTAATTATGTACTTGGAAAAAAATGCATCACATCGGGACATGAGTCCTCTACTTATATCTAAAATCTTATAAAAAAAATATTATTATTTTATTGTGGTTAGGGTGGTCAGACAGACACCTACTTATTTTTTTCCTGAAATTTAAGTACTACTGCATTGAAATTTCAAATTTTCACCAAATAGATTTAAAAAAAAAAACCTAGTAGTTTAGAAACTACATTCAATTTGTTACAAATTCTATTCTTACATATTTTTGAAATAATATAGATAACTTATTCAAATTTTTACGTCAAGTTGCCTAACTCTGATTTTTCTGAATTTTTCACCACTTAAGGACCTTTTTTTCCATGATGATCCTGCACATACCCCATTAGTACTTTTAAAAGTGTTTGTATCAACGAGTTTCAATGAAAAGGCATTAGTAATTTCAAAGTATATCTTTTCCCAATGATTGCCACAAATTTGACAGAAAAATATTAGTAACGTGAAAGCTTAATCTATTAGAATTAGAAAGTAAATCAAAATAAAATTTGAAAACTCAATTTTATACCACTTTGATAGATGTGTCATAGGAAGAAAATGATTGTGGTGCAAATTTCAAATGATTGCAGTGCAGATTTTAGATGATTGTGATGCAGGAATTATATGATTATGGTGCAAGAAATACAGTTGCATCATAAAACCTACAAACACACAAACTGCCAAAAAATATGAAAAAAAAGCAACCCAAAAAATATAGTTGCAATGTTAGGATTTCAGATAAAGAGATGTCAGTCCTGTGTAATGAGTAAAAACATTGAAATCATTAGCACAAAATGAAAATTTGAAAAAAAATTCAAATGCATTGCAAATTTACAACAAATGTGTCACAAAAAACTATGCATGCGTCACAATATTATAGATACAGTTTTTTGCAAACAAATGTGGTGCCAAATGCTACATATACGATGCTCTACATAGACAGATGCATCATAGAACCTGTAACTCATTTTTTCTAAATTTTCACAAAATTCATCAGTTCACATCGGGTTCACCATTTTTACGACCAAAAATGAGGATTTATCAACATGAATCAAAAACAACAACCAAAAACTATATAGATTTAAGAAATCCAAATCTAATCTATCAATGAAACACAATCAAGCATGGAAATCAATAAATCAAAGCAATATACCTTCTTCCCTATGTCAAGATTGATTTATCTCCATTATTCTTCTCCATTTTTCTTTTGCTTTAAAAAATTATGTGTGCACTATTATGCTTAAGCTCAAACCCAATGCCTTCTTAAGTGAAGGACTTCTTCAATTGTTGATACCACCAACATAGTATTAAATCAATGGCATCTTTGATTGAACCTCTTTCACTTCTGATACTTTGATGTGATTTTTTTCTAAATCTTAATAACTTAGCTTCTTTCCTTTTACATGTAATTTAATAACAAAAATACTAATTCTTCTTAACCACCTAAAAAGGAATTATAAATTTCCCTTCATTCTCCACTACCCATTTTCATAGCTCCCTTTTTTCCAATGATTCAACCAACTCAATCTACATCGTTGTTCTCTTCATCTAGAAGCCTATAAATGTACTCATCCCCAAGCCTTTTGCATATGCACACTTGATCGCATTGCTATGATGTTGGAATGGGCAACCACATTCCTTAATCTAATGATCTTAAAGTATATCCACCTTTGGGTTGAAGGTGTAAACAAGAGTTGTTTGATAAAATAATTTATTTATTTAATTATAGATTTATAGTTTCTAGATTTGATTTGAGGTGTAGGTTAAATATGAAATATATTTTAAAGGACTTCATGCTTTTATGGAAAGGAAATAAAAGTGGACACACAAGAACTCTAAACAAGATCATGAGACAACATAGAACAAAGGATATGAGTGACTAAAGATAAGAGATAAAACATCACAAAAATACACACATAAAGTAGAATCAAAATACACAAAAAAATAATAAGTAAAATTGTACAATTTTACTTAAATTATAAAAACATATAAAAAAAAATCAACAAATAATATTTTTTTTCAATATACATGGACTTCCTCCTTTTCTAAATGGGTGTTAATTCTCTCTATCCTTCTATTAAGTTGAATATAAGTTTTAAATGTAGGGCCTTCTCAAATTTTCAAAACATGGTAGTTAAACATGCTATGGTCAAACCTACTCTCTCTTTCTCAATAAGAATAATTACAATTTCCTTTTCTTGTTTCTGGTGTTCTTACAAACCTAGGGCATTTTTCAAATCACAAGTACCATATAAACTATTTTTTAAATCACTTGCAATCTAACATGAAATCTAATCACATTGTAAAAGCATCAACCCTATTTGACTCTGGCTTTTTTAAATCACTTTGGAATCAAACATGAAACCTAATCACATTGGAAAAGCATCAACACTATTTGACTCTTTGGCTTCTTTAAACCCATGTTCACAAAGAGAGTTGAAGCTTGACTAGCTTGAGGTAGTTCCCATGTTCACATAGGGATGCGCCAATATTTATGCTTAAATGAATGCCTGACTGCATTCACGAAGGCTCTCATTTGGGGCATTAAAGAGAATATATGATAAAGTGTGTTGGTCACATGGGCCTGCATGTGCCCATGTGGTATCTAAGTTGATGGAGCAATGTGGTATTTATTCCAGTAAAACTTAGAACGCCATTAGGTTTTCAATTTGGTGTGCTCAAAAACTGTCAAAGATTTCCAAATCAATTCTGGCACAGTCTTCAAAACCCTAGATTCAATTCACTCTCATTTCCAGAGTCCATTAAAAAACAACGATAATCAAAGACCTGCAAAATACCGATGAATTTGGACCAAAGGTGACAAAAGATGGCGACATTCCTCAAAGTCTACCGCCTAATTATTCTCCCCAATTAAAGACTCAAAATCTGATGATTAGATTTGTTTTGCTCGACCTTCACAGTGTGTTCATGTTCCCTTTTAAGGTTTCAGGCCGGCTTCCAATATAAAATTCACAGTAATCATTGTCATCAAGCCAATTGAAACCGTCCTCCTGGTAAGAAATTGATAAATACCTAAAAAAACATCGCTATAAGAATTCTTTATGCTGTAAATCCCTGTATTCGCTTTAGGTAACGAAAAGACAGGAGAAAAAATTGAACGTGACTCATCGCCATTAAAGCAGCAGAAAAGTGAAAACAATGGAAAGATATCGTCTCGGGAGTGACAAGCGATTATAACATGCAAGACTTTGCACAAACATGTGCAGCCATGTGTAAATAATTGCGAGGAGATGGAGATGTTTCAACAATATTTATGAGCGCATAAAATAATGGCGTCCACTGAAAGCGCCTCAAAATCCTGTGTCTGCTAAAGTCTAAGCGGGGGATTTAAAAAAGAGGGAAACTTTGGGTATTGCGCCAGGGTTTGCAAGCACCTGAAGCAGTTGAAGAATCACAGACTGCGACTCCTGCACTTTTGCTTTAATGGAAATAATGGTATTTTAATAGGCCCACGAAAGGCGTGCGAACACGTTGTGGGGTGCGCGGGCACGTGGCGGTGTTGTGGGTGGTAATGGGACTGAACGTGAGTGCGCCGACCCTCCATTAACGAACTTGACTCCTCGACTTTCGGTCGTGTGGGAGGGGAAGGGAAAGAGAGTAAGGGATTGACTCTTGGCAATTCCACTTCTACAGTTGCTGGACACCCGTCGGTTTGTTGAGGTGCCGCCAGCCATGGAAATTCACCATACGTGGTCTGGTTTTGCTTTCCTATATTTTTTATATCTTTCTCGCTTGAATAAAAATAAATTTTGTACTGTTTTTTTTTTTTTTTTAAATTATAAATGTCAAGTTTTAAATAATCATTACTTTTTTGTTTTTATAAGTTTAGTTATTTGATATGGAAGTAGTTTTTATATCAAATTTATGTGATTGTTTTAGTTATTTGATATGGGAGTAGGAATCTTAGATTGAAACATCTTTGATTGAGACTAAGGGTTGAAGGGTGTCCATGTGAGTAGGTTTTATATCAAACTCACATAATTGTTGATAGATATTGCTTCTAAGTTTGATTGTGCCGGAGTTTTTAGCATCAAATATCTATAAGAAAAAGTGGATTGTGGAAACTTGATGTCATTAACTCACATATTTGTTTTAGTTATTTAATATGGGATTATGAGCCTTAGGTTGAAGCATCTTTGATTGAGACCAAGGGTTGAAGGGTGTCCATGTGAGTAGGTTTTATATCAAACTCACATAATTGTTGATAGATATTGCTTCTAGGTTTTGATTGTGTTGGAGTTTTTAGAATCAAATATCTATATGGAAAAATGAATTGTGGAAACTTGATGGCATTAACTCACATAATTGTTTTAGCTATTTGACATGGGGTATGAGCCCTAGATTGAAACATCTTTGATTGATACCAAGGGCTAAAGGATTTTCAAGTGATTAGGTTTTATATCAAACTCACATTATTGTTTTAGCTATTTGATATGGGAGTATGAGCCTTACGTTGAAACCTCTTTGATTTAGACTAAGGATTGAAGGGTATCCATGGAAGTAGGTTTTATATCAAACTCACACTATTGTTTTAGCTATTTGATATGGGAGTATGAGCCTTAGGTCAAAACCTCTTCGATTGAGACGAAGGATTGAAGGGCGTCTATGGGAGTAAGTTTTATATTAGATTCACAATTTGTTTTTAGCTATTAGATATGGGAGCACAAGCTTTAGGTTGAAATCTCTTTAATTGAGACCAAAGATTGAAGGGTATCAATGGGAGTAAGTTTTATATCAAGCTTAAATATTTGTTTTAGCTATTAGATAGGGAGCACAAACCTTAGGTTGAAACCTCTTTGATTGAGACCAAGGATTGAATATATCCATGAGAGTAAGTTTTATATTAGACTCATATTTATTTTAGCTATTGGATATATGGGAGCACAAACCTTAGGTTGAAACCTATTTGATTGAGACCAAGGATTGAAGGGTGTCTATGGGAGTAAGTTTTATATTAGACACATATTTTTTAGCTATTAGATATGGGAGCACAAGCCTTAGGTTGAAACCTCTTTGATTGAGACCAAGGATTGAAGGGTGTCCATGTGAGTAGGTTTTCTATCAAACTCGCATAATTGTTTTAGATAATTGATATGGGAGTATGAGCTTTAGGTCGAAACCTCTTCGATTGAGACCAGAGATTGAAGGGTGTCAATGGGAGTATATCTTATATCAAACTCATGTAATTGTTTTACCTATTAGATATAAGAGCACAAACCTTAGGTTGAAACCCATTCAATCGAGACAAAATATTGAAGGGTATCTATGGGAATAGGTTTAATATGAAACTCACATAATTGTTTTAACTATTAAATATGGGAGCACAAGTTGTATGTTGAAGCCTTTTTCAATTGAGATCAAGGGTTGAAGGGTGTCCATGTGAGTAGGTTTTATATATGAAACTCACAAAATTGTTTTAGTTGTTTGATAGGGGAGCACAAGCCTTAGGTTGTAACCTCTTCAATTAGGAGCTTAGGATTGAAGGTATCCACTATGTGTAAGTCGCTTAGGGCACAATCCCAACCTAATCTCTTATTATTGCACCTCCAAGAATTTGAATTGTGGTGGATGGCATAATTGAGGAACTTGAACCTTGGTAGATGGCATAATCAAGGAACATACCATCACCCTCACCAATTATGCTCAACCAATTAAACTACAACCTTTTGGTTTATTAAATATTATTAATGTTAAATAATTAACAATATTAATTAATATAAAATAATATATTTTATTAAATGTTATTTATCATTGTACTTTTTAAATAATATATTCAAAAGAATTAAATTTCATTAATTTTTATGGTATTAAAATTAATGGATGTAAAATTTATTATATATGGTTTTATGTATGACCTTTTTCATTTTAAATTGTAAAATATAATTATAATTAGAAATTTAGGGGAAAAATTAATAAAAAAATGCACACAAATGAATCCAAAAGCATTCTCTACTAGCTTCATGCTTTATGGAAAACTCATGCATATTATAGATTATATGTGTCAATTTTCTAACCTACTTGAAATGAAAGAGTCTAAATGTAAAGATGAAATTTGCTTACCCATACCATTTCTCAATTAATTATGTGTTTATTTTCAAGAAACATATTGATGCATATATGCAATGATAAATTGCATTATCTTATGTGATGTTTTACTTGTTCTCGTAATCTTTTATCCATCCATACACACACATGTCCCTATACACTTAGTCTTACCCTATCTTTTTATACACACACCAATACATTTTCTTATCTACCTTTTTTGCCACATGAACACCTATGCACCTAACTCCATTTATCTGTTTGTCATTTGGATCTAACTATTAACCTATTTTAGGAAACTTTTATGGTCATGAATATATTCCCTCTCATAAATTAAAATTCACAATTCAATGTTGGCTTATTAACCACATTCACCTTCCCACCTTGAACCCATAAACAAGCATTTGGTGTAATATGAAGTTATGTGCTAGTATTTAAAGACATGTAATGTATTCATTCTAAAGACATTTGGTTGTGGGTTTGATTCTTAATTTAAGCATGGTGTGTGGTGTGGGGTCCATTGTACATTTCTTGAGAGGTTATTCGAGGGGAGCTTGCCCTGTAACTAAGAGCTAAGCTTTGAGTCACTAGGCTAACCCTCAATTCCTCTTGGTTAAAAAAATGCACACAAGTATTTGAAATCATTCATCATAAAGCATTAGAGAAGTTGATAACGACACAATTTGGTTTGGTGGAGTTACTTAAGGCACTTGCCTACTATTTTCATTCTTTGTTCACTTTTCAAGAGTTAATCTAGAAGAACTTCCCTATATGTGACAAATTTATAGTCTTTTTAAGGTATTTCATAGTACCACCAAGTCCCCAAACATTTGAAAGGAGTAGAGAAAAACATCTATTCATTATGCTAAGTTACAAAATAGAACATTTCACTAATTTTCAAGATGAGTCCAACCCATAATATAGATCATACTTCAACCCAAATTTGTGAACTTGTCTTTTAATAGAACACAAATCTAATATATACCCAAGACACTTCACTATATAGAAAAATAATTTTTTTACCAATGAAAAGACAATTTGATCACATTATTTACTTCAATTGATACTTTCTTCTATCACTTAATATAATCTAATATGAAATTACGTACACAAACATAAAAATTAACATTAAATATAAACAAAACTACATATACACAAAAATATACTATTTACAACTACATGAATACACTATAACATTAGGTACTCCAAACTAAATCCAAAATAAATGAAGGCATCAAAGCAACATTTTTCCTCATTAATAGCAACTGTCACGGGCAGTGGTAGTTCGAAATTGCAGGTCTAGTTACCGGTATAGTAGGTGGCGCGAATCCCCCTGCAGTCCACTGTGCACGCGGCATAAATTCTATAACTGTATTTGTCAGGGGTCAGAGCGGTTAGGCTAAAAGTCGTCTCCTTTAGTGATTCCCCATTATGTTGTATAAAAAAATAGGCCGCCCAATGTGGTCCATCGCCCGTGGACTTGTTTTTCCTCATTTCAAACACAGCCTTCCTTTTGGGTGAAGATAAAAATGCAGGTGGTCTTTTCCCTCAAAGTTTGTTCATTAAATTATTGGAGAGAGCGCTCAAAACAAAGCGCGGAAGTTACTCCAGTTTGAAAATATTTCTGTTTGATGAGACAAAATTCTGAACTGCCGAGCCCCAACCGCCCAAAAGTAGGTAATTTTTTAACTTTCTAGACCAAAACCACTTAGCTTTCTAGACCAAAACCAGCCGTAGGTAAGAAGCTATTGTGTTACACAGAACGATGCTGTGGATGTTACTTTAATGCGAGACGGCGTACTTCACTTCTTTTTTAATGGAGATGTTACTTTAATGCGTTACGACGTACTTAACTTCTTTTAAAATGGAGGATTATCTAGAGTTCATTTTTGTTATGTGTTATGGGAGCACGAGTTGATGTTGATATCTTTTGGTTGAAAGTTAAGGATTTAGGGTATCCATTCCATTAAAGTTGTTTGGGACATGATTGTGGCATCATCCTTTATGATAGAATTCCAATAAAGTTGTTTGGGATACAATTGCAACCTTATCCCTTATATCATATCTCTAGGGGTTAAACCTTGGTGGATAAAGTAATCAAGTAACATACCATCACCCTCACCATGTTGATATCTTTTGGTCGAGAGTTAAGGATTTAGGGTGTCAGTTCTTCTAAATCATTTGAGACATGATTGTGACCTCATCCTTTATGATACGATTCCAACAAAGTTGTTGGGACATGATTGCATCCTTATCCCTTATATCATACCTCTAGGGGTTTAAACCTTGGTGGATAAAGTAATCAAGTAACATACCATCACCCTCACCATGTTGATATCTTTTGATTGAGAGTTAAGGATTTAGGGTATCCATTCCGCTAAAGTCGTTTGGGACATGATTGCGGCCTCATCCCTTATGATACGATTCTACCAAAGTTGCTTGGAGTAGGATTGCAACCTTATCCCTTATATCATACCTTTGGGGGTTTAAACCTTGGTGGATAAAGTAATCAAGTAATATATCATCACCCTCACCAATTGTGCTCAATCAATTGAACTACAACCCTTTGGTTATTGTTTTTCCTTTTTAGTTGAAAGGTAATATTTGTACTCCTAGGATTACATTGATGGTCAAATGACTATATTTATACTTGTAAAGGACAATGTACCAAATCACTGACTAAGTTCTGTGTGAACTATCAAGCTTAGTAGGATTTGCTAGATTATTATAATAAAATGTATAGATGTTTCTTTAATAAATAATTATCTCAAATTTTAGGATTTGCCAAATTATTAAGGGTTATAACAATGCCCTATTCTTCCAGCTATTGTTGGATTGTTTGCTTCCATTTGACTATCAATCGATCAATTTTTTTTTATTTCGTATTCTAGTGTTGTTATCTTTTCTTCAAGTGATCATTATGGTTATTCTTAGTCAACTATGATTTATATGTTGTAAAAGGGTTGGGGCCCTTTCAAAAACCTCTTCTTTTACATACTACCAAAAAATAAGTGTTTTGAAGCATTATTATGGACTATGGAGATGCCATGTTTATTATTATGTAAAGGTATTGTTAAATAGAAAACCATCTAAAAAATTTACTTGATGAGTGGGATTGACTATCAAATTTATCTTGATTGCTCAATTAAGGGGAGTGTGGGTTAAGATGGGTGAGTGGAGACGAGAGCACATATCACGTATTCTAATTGAGAGTTACACCACTATAATTATTTGGACTAAACTCGAAAAGCATTGAAATATTTTCTTAAGAAGTGAACACACCTTTAGTTTAATATGAGTGTCACTAATTATTGGATTTTGTTTTATGGTGATCCCACAATACTGGTTTACAATTCCAGTGAGGAAGGAAAATTGCAAAAATGCTCCTATGATTATTTTTTTTGCTTTTTAGGGGTTCACATGAACTAGGGTGTTCAAATGGACCCAAAAGGGGTTTGAATGGACCCTAGTTCGAGCGAACCCTATTAAATGATGGGACCCACCCTTTTGGCATTTTTTTATAATGAAGACAATGGGCAAATTTTTTGAATGAAAGTTGAGGATGGGAGGAGACTTCGTCCTTGGTATCCATCGAATATAATTTTAATATGTTTTGGTTTTATTATGTATTTTATTTTTTTAGTTTGATTAAACATAGGTTTTTCACCGAAAATCAAGCTCTGTTCTACACATGTGGAAAAATAGCAAATTATCAAAAAAAATTAAAAAATATTAGTGCACTAGATATGATGTCCTTGATCCAAAAAAAAAAATTGAATTTTGATACATACAAAAAAAGTTATGCTTTAGCCAGTGAATCATGTCTAAATTGTAAAAGGTTCGACTTTGAAACTTAATTAAGAAAAAAATATTCAATGAAATGCTATGAAACCAATTCCATGCACTAGATATCATAGTTATGAATCTAAATTCGAAAAAATTAGAATTTTATCCTTCATAGAAAAAAAGTTAAGTGTTAGCTAGTGACGCCACTCTTTAAAAATGGTGTTTACTGTTAAAAACTATTTTTCGAAGGAGATGGAAAAAGAAGTGCAATTTGATGTGAATTTTTTTGAAAAAAATATATTTAGAATCTACATACAAAATGTCACAGATGACTAGTTTGCATCATCTTCAAATTCCTCACGGTTTAGCCGCTACAGGTGCCCGAAAGTGAGGATTTAGTTAAAAAAAAATCACTTCAATGTCCAATTTGGCCAAAAATTGTAAACCAGTATTGTGCCCAATCACCCTCCATATGTTATTATTATATAATTTCTTTTGTAGTTCTTACAACTTTGGTTGTATAAAAATATATTTTTATTGTTATACCATCCAAATATATGTGTAATTATTTGGCATGCCATATTCAATTGTGTAATTGTATTCATATAATGGAAAAGACAACACACTTAAATTTATTTATATCTATCAATTTCATGGTACAAAATTACTAGAATAGATTCTTTGTAACTGTCACTCATATCTACTATATTTTTATGATGGTTTATTTTATTTGTATTTTATTTTTTATATAATTTCTTTGATAAAAATAGATTGATAAAAGGGAAATTATGAATAAGAATTCAGGAGACTCTTCATTATTACAAGAGCTGTGGAAACAATGCAAAGATATGTTGCATGAATATGTGTTAAAAAATGTATTTTATTTCAAGACTGATCCAATAGATACTTGTAATCTAGTAAGGGTGAACTAGTCAATTGTACCTTAGATGGCAAGGATGTTATTAAAATTAGGGCTTCCTTCCAACATAAAGTCTAGTGACCAATAAAGTATACCCAATCTTGTGGTGTATATTCATGGCTCCAATCATAGTATTAGAGCTCAAAATCTATTGTCAATGGTTCAACAAAGGAAAAACATTTCTTACTTGAATTGCAAGCTCTTCCATGTATATGTCTCATGATTACTTGTCTCACAATGTGCATGGATTGGAAGGGAATTCAAATGTTTTTCTTTACTATGGGATTAGGTCACTGAGTGTTTTTATTTATCACTTTATCAGAGAATCTCCATAGGCATTACAATTTTTAGAAAGATACCACTAGTACTATTTTTATTTATTGTAACTCCAAGCTTTACAATCATGATGTGGGAAGTCATTTTTTTAGACTTCTACAAGATGTTTCTTTTTCTCTTAATTTCTTGTTTTGAAAATAGAAACACTTATTAGTAATACTATGGTTTCATAAGGCAATAACATCATGGTTGGAGCAACAAACTATGAATGAAAAATTCAAGAAAATCCATAGAAGAATCAAGCACAACAAGTTATACAAGAAATTTTCACAAAACATGTGTATGTACAATGATCTTGGTAAAATGTAATTATGACCATAAGTAGTGGTAATGTAGAGTAAAAAATGGACATCACTTGATTTCCATACTACTTTCAGAGGAAATGGGGAGAAAGTCTATGAATGTTGGTTCCCAAAATACATTGCATGTGCAACATAGGTCCAAAGAGAAAGGGTATAAAGGGGATAAAAGAGGGATAAGTATAAAGGATAAATTCTAAAACCCCTAGAAAAAAGTAGAGTAAAGTGCTAGAATTATGGTAAAAGAGGGCATGTGAAGGAGTGTAGGAACAAGAAAAAGAATGTTGATTCCTCCACAAAAAAGTCCTTTGATGATGATTCTATAGCTTTGTTTATTTCAGCTAACTCTATTAGTAATGATGCTTGACTTATTGATTCATGTTGCTCCTACCATATGACTCATCACAAGTAGTGATTTATTACTTACAAATAATATGATGGGAGGGATGTTTTCCTTAGTGATAACAACACAAAGAAGATTGTTGGTAAGGGAAATGTAAAGTTGTGTTTCAGTGATGGGAGGATTAAAAATCTTGATTATATCTTGCATATTCCAAGACTTGTGAGAAATTTACTTTCAATGTCCAAGTTGAATGATTTTAGAATACATGTGACATTTGATAAGTCTAGTTGTAGATTGGTAAGAGGGAGTTTGATGATAGCTAAAGGATCTTGGATAAGGACTTTGTTTAGGCTAAACACCTCTACTTTTTGTAACTCTTCCAATGTAACTAACACTAAATATGCATGTATGTTGTGGCTATTGAACACCCATAATACTAAGAGGGGGGTGAATCAGTATTCATTGTAATTCACCAACTTCATTAACTCAAACATCCATTCAAAGCATCACATTCAACTTGCAGTAGTGGAAAGCAACAGTTAAAACATGCATCACAAAACATAACATAAGAACACCAAATTTACGTGGAAAACCCTAGAAAGGGAATAACCACGATGAGGATTAGCTCACAATACATTATAACCGATTACAATGGATTTACATAATGGTGGACTCACTATCCAAAAAGAATGGCTCACTGCTAGAGGCTCACTACCCAAAATAGAAAGAGATAGAAGAAAGGGTGGCTCACTACCAAGGATGAACTGCTAACAATGCATTTGTAACATGTTGAAGGCATAGTTCCAATTTAAGCTCTAAAAACTGACTTTAGACACTTCATACTTCACCACTATCACCTTTCGCACTTCGCACTATGTATCAGATATTGCACACACTCTTAATTACATCCAACACATTACATCACACAATGAATTAACCTTGTATATATACCACAACCAACCAAAATGTCAATTAGGTCAACCTAATTAGATGAAATGTGCAACCTCATAACCTATTGGCACAAAACTCCAACACACACACTTTAAAGAGGAACCAAAATGTGAACAACGCCAAAATAAGTAGGCATGAACTATAATCACCCCCATGATTCTGCACTCTATACATAATTCAACTCCGCACGTCCCCAAAACCTTTAGGTCAGCACCGCTGGTGAAGTAACAACTAGATGAACTAATTGTTCATTCACAATTTGACACGTGGACCACCAAATCACTTGCCACTTGGAGTGCACACACATATGAAACCTTCCAACACTTCCTCAAAAGAATATAGCATAATATTCATCCATGGTGGAATGCAGAGCATTCCAACATGTACTTTGCACCTGTAACACTGCCATTACTAAGCCCAATACACTATCAACAATATCTTCAACTGCGAAAGACATAAAGACCAAAACATTTGGATTTAGACATGTCCAACACATACCATGAACACCTCAAAACCACATGACAAGATTCTACATAGCAGAGCAATGCGGACCACAAAACTATTCCTTTGAACACTGAATATGCACATTGGGACTTAGTCAATTCTCCAAAACACTTGATCTTCTCCAAACCAACACTTTTGCATTTCTACAATGGGTTGCTATCAATGAAAACACCATACACCATGCATACACCATCATGCTTATGTTTCCAACAGTCTCCCCCTTTGTCATTGATGGCAACACACTCTTCCAAAACTACTCCCCCTTTGATATCAAGGGAAAAGGGTACCAAAAAGATACTTCTATACTCAACACACTACTCCAACAATCTCCCCCTTAGTGAAATATATGCATCAAAGTGGTTCCCCCTAACAATTTTATCCATCAAAAGTGAAAAAACTTGTACCCCAACACCATCAAATACTTCCACACATGTACATTGAAATCATAAAATTGCATATACAAAGCAAATATGTACAACTTAACTAGCAGAGGGTAAAATAGCCCTATAAGACAGTTTGGCAAGGTGTGCCTCCTAGTATTTATTTGCAACCTCCCCTAGTCCTTAGCGAAGGTAAGAATAAAACACTAATTCTCAAATTGAATATGGAGGTCTTCTCCTTCTTCTGGAGAACTAGGCACTGGATTCATTTGCACCACCTTCTCAGCATTAGCTAAAACTCCAGTTAAGTATGTAAGCCTTGCACTCACCAAATCTCGGAGTTGATTGTACTACATTATGATTTTATCTTTGTGTTCCTGCAATAGAAAGAATTTACCATGCAAATTTTCAATGATTTCTCTTGTTGCTCCATCTACATCGTTTATCGGATCATATGCACCCAAGGCCTGAGCAATTTGTGACTCAATAGAGTCCATTTGATCTTTGATGCTCCCTATAGAAATTGGCCATTTCAAATAGAACCAAAACAAAACTTTAGCTTCTTCTAAACATGTCTAAACATCCCATAGGTTGTCTTGCAACTTACCATGTGCAGTACCACATTTTTCAGAAACTTATACTAACCTCTTATCATTGACCTTCTTTTCCATTTCCTTCTCAATATTTTCTTCTAAATTAGTAGAATAATCCTTAAAATAATCAAGCAATAATTTCAATTTATGTACAAAGGATAAGGAATTATCAACAGTTATTCTGGGAATACCTTCTTGCAACACTTTCACTACTTCATTTACCAACTCTGCACTTTTCTAGTAAGTTTGCAAAATTTACTTCCTAATAGAGGTATGGAATATATCACCAGGCTGTAGTTTGTGCAAAGGGGAAATCTTATCTAGGTCCACCTGACCTTGTTGCATGGGAATTTGTAGGAGTTGTATAGAAACCACTAGTTCAAACTATAATTGCATGCCCAGTAGATCTTTCAGTGAATCTCTAGAGGCTCTGGAGGATTCACCACCAGTCCTTGCACTTTCTTCTTCCTTTTTCTCACTCTTCTCCTTTTATCCACTACCGAAACATTCTTCAGTATTCTTCTCTACTTCTGGAGGAGGCAAAGTGTCTTCTTTTTGTAGCTCAATATTATCTGGGAGACCTTGAATGTCTTCTTTATTCTACTCAGCCTCTTTCTTTATATTTAGAGGGGGAAAATTATGTTCAACTTGAGCTTCATCCTTCTCTGGGGTATCCTGCTTATCACCTTCCTTCTCTTTAATAATATTATCCACAATTGGAGGGGCATTATTTGTCACCATATCTTCCTTTCCAATTCATGCTCATGTTTTTCATTGATGGGTTCATTAAATTCTAGGATAGACGTGTCATGCTACATTTTATCTTCACTATCTGGAGAAGCTCCCAACTCTTTAGCAAGCTCTTCAACATCCTTCAAAGTCTCATTCTTTAGCCTTTCAATGTCTTCCTTGTCTTTTCTCATGAGAGTGCTAACTCTTTATTTTGTCTTGAATCTTTTGGTATAAAACTTAGACATCTTGTGTCTATCTTCATGAGACAATAAGGAACCAATCATTTTCAAGGAAAAAGTCTTCAACTTTGCATCTACATCAATAGCTTCTTATCTTTTGGCACTCAACATATTCTTCAGATCATTAGGCAATTGATCCTCAATCTCACTAAGGTCGGTATTGAATGTTACCATATACTTAACAATAGCCTCTTCTATTGTTTCCTTGTCTTCATCATTTGCTTCTAGATACATTGTAGCAATATCCTTCAAAATTCAAAATTTTGCAATCCCACTGAACAATGCTTTTAACTTTAAGGGACTATGCTTCCTAGCCAGAGGGGTCTTCTCTTTCTTCTTTCCCTTACCTTTAGGTGATTTTTCTTCTTCTCTTGACTTAGAGCTCTTTTCTCTTTTTTGAAAAATGAAACCTTTCTTTTCCTTTTTTGCTTCATCTTCACTTTTAGTATCTACCACATCAATTTTTGATCTTTTTGCACTAATCTCTTCCTGAGAGGCTTGAAATTTCTTCTTCCAAACCAATTGTGGTTTCTCCTCTTCTTCTTCATCTTCATAGTTGATGTACTTTTCCTATTAGCCTTTTCTTTCCTTCTCTTAGGAGTCTTTTATGTCTTAGGCATGCTAGATGTTTTTTCTTCTTAGAGCTCCCTACAGGCTTTGTTCCAAATGACTTAGGAACATCAGGAGAGGAGGAAAAGGTCCTAACCAACCTTCTTGTACTTGGAGTAACCTGCAAAGGAGCAAATGTGCCTTTGGATTTCTCCGTAGATCCTATACATGTATTTACCATCTCCTCTAGGTTAGCTTTCATCTTCTCAACTTTCTCTTCAATATCCTTCTTATTTTCCAAGTTCACTTGGCTAGATTTCTCTACATATGTTCCAAACCTATCCACTGATGGATCTCTAAGTTTACTCAACACTACCTCTACAAGACTGATAATTTTTATTTTGGTCACTTCATATCTAAGCTCCAAAACCCAAACAGTTTTGGGTTCAACTTCTTCCATAAAGTAATGATCTTTGTTGACCATAAAAGTTATGCCATTCTTATAATTTTCAATAACACTTGTCGGAATATTGTATCTCTCTTGCATTTTGTCTTGAAAAGTTTTGAATAATCCCCATAAGGCTGACTTTTGGGACTCAAAATCTAGAAACCTTCTTAGGTGATCTCTTATTTATATCACAATAGGAATACTATTATCCCATATAACATTCTTTGTCCCAAGAAATTCTCTAAGAAATTAAAATAATAAGCAGATAATTAGGGTACCATACTGAAAGAGGTACCTTGATTCTTTTGTCTTCTACAGATTCTCCATCAATTGTAGTCTCAGGAGCTCACACAAATCTATGTCTTCACCTTCCTTCATGATTTGGCGATCTATGTAAATTGTGGTGGCCAAAATAGAGTTCTCTCTGTTTGTGTAGAAGATATTATACCCAATCATCATAGAAGCATACTTCACTTTTGAATCTTCAATAGCATTCACCATTAGGGAACGCTTGTCAAATTTGGCACTGGTGAGCTTCATCACCACATCATTCTTCATGACCTTCAATATCAAAACTAGTCCATTAGAGAAAAAATCTTTAAATTCCCTAATTGCTTCCTTGTTTATCATGTATGGCATGTCCAACCACATGCACTTGTCATGGATTCTGCTAAGAACATAGTTAACCCATTCATCCTTATAATAGAAATTAGGGAAATTGTTCCACACATCCAATTTCTTCTTCGTTAGACTCTCATATTCTGGTTTCAGCTCAAAGTCATCTTGAATCAACACCTTCTCCCAATATTTCGCCATCTTGAAATAATTATACTCTTCCATCTTTGTGTGAATGAAGATCCAAACATCTTTTATGTCCATTACGCCACTCAAAACCCTAGAGAATGCACCTCTAGAGTATGTCTCCATAGATTTATACAAGTGCTTTATGAATTTAGGTCTTGGTCACTCAAGCACATCAATCACTTGAGGAGTAAATATTTTGAATCTTCATAGAACTAGGGTTTGTAAGAAACTGACGAATACCTTTGGAATTCATCGGTAGGGTTTCAAACAACACTTCAGAATCACTTCAACACTTGTTTTCTTTGCTCTCCCTTTCAACTGATCAATCAAAAATGACTTTAGCAAACTCAAAATGAAATATAAAACCTTTTCTAGTGGCCTAATATGCATTGATTACAACAATGAAAAGTTAGGTTGAAAAGTTGGCAAACCCTTACTGTGTTGTCACAGGCACCTTCATTCACTCTGTAAATCTCCACAACAAGATATTTCACACCGGAGATACCACCAACAAATCAAGCACAACAGCTAACACATATACTGGTATGCTAAAGACATCAATACCACATCTTTGGTGGGGGCTTTGAATGTTTTCTGCTAAAAATCCCCCTAAGCCAAAGCTCTTTATCTAGTTTTCAAAGGAAACATCTGCACCAGGAGGTGGCACAGACTCATTCTTCACCTCATTCTCTTCCTTTTTCTTCTAGATATTATTCATTTTCTTCTTCATCTCCACCAAATCAATCTTCTTCATTGAATCAACCTTCTTCTATGAAACAGAGGGTTTCACATTCTTTCTTCTACAAAACTTAGCTATGTGTCATGGCTTATTGCATTTGTGACATATGACACCCTTTTGCTGAACAAACTTACTTTCTATTTTATATTTGCATTCAAAATCCTTATTCCCAAATCCATTGCATGTATAACAATAACCATTGAATGATTGAAACATCATATCATTATTGTATCCATTCATCATCTAACTTCTACATTCACTAGCTTTATGACCATATCTATTGCATGTAAATCACTGATCGAAAAATGATTGAACATTCTAATTCATTATGCTTCTACTATCTCCTACTCTATGTCCAAATTTATTGCAAGAATAACATTACCCACTAAAAGATGAATAACTTTGTGCAACTGGTTGTCTGATAGGAGGTCTCTTGAAATTCTTCTTCTAGTTCCAGATCTATTTGATATTGCTCTTCTTGTCTCTAGTCTTCCTTTGTCCATCATTCTTCTTTTCAACATTATTTGGAATCTAACTTTCTTTTGAAATTTCTCCTTTCTCAAACCCTAAACCTTCTTTGACTTTAGAATCCTTCTAACTAACAATCATTTCATCAAGCAAGGTGGAACTCTTCTTGAATCTTTTCTTTCTCCAAATCTATCCTCAAAGTCACAATCTCTTGTTCAAGCTTTGAATATTCTGTAGACTTGTCTTTCAATTTAGAATTTAGTTAATCTTCAACTCTTTTTCCTTCTTCAACTTGCACTTTCAGATTAGTAATTGTCTCATTTGATTGTTTGAGCTGCTAATTTGTTTCCTTGAATCTTTATTTTTCTTTCTTGAGTTACTCCCTCAACTTCTTGATACACTCATATGCATCCTTAAGATTTTCTTTCAAGTCTCTATTCTCACATTTTGCTTTATCTAGATCATCAAGGGTTGATTTGAGTTCTCCTTCTGTATCAACTTCGCAGTCTTCTTTAGTAAACCCTTCAAGGATAATCTCTTTCAGAGGAATAGGATGCTTCCTTGTAGCCATGTGTTCAACCTCCAAGATCTACCTCATCTATCAAGCTAATTGAAGGAACCAAGCTCTGATACCAATTTTTGAACTCCTAGAATACTAAGAAGGGGGTGAATCAGTACTATTCATTATAATTTAATAACTTCATTAACTCAAGCATCCATTCAAAGCATCACATTAAACTTGTTGTAATTGAAAAAAGAAGTTAAAGAATGCATCACAACACATAACAAAAGAACACTGAATTTATGTGGAAAGCCCTAGAAATGGAAAACCCATGGTGAGGATTAGCTCACAATATATTATAATCAGTTACAATGGATTTACAAAATGGTGGACTCACCATCCAAGGACTCACTATCCAAAAAAGAATTGCTCACTACCAAGGGCTCACTGCCCAAAATAGAAAGAGATAGAAGAAAGGGTGGCTCACTACCAAGGATGAACTACTAACAATGCATTTGCAACATGTTGAAGACACAATTCAAATTTAAGCTATGAGAAACTGACTTTACACACTTCATACTTCACCACTATCACCTTTCACACTTCACACTACATCAAATCTCTCACACACTCTTAATTACATCCAACACATTACATCACACAATGATTTAGCCTTGTATATATACCACAACCAACCAAAATATCAATTAGGTCAACATAATTAGATGAAACATGCAACCTCATAACCCGTTGGCACAAAACTCCAACACACATGCTTTGTGGTGGAAACCAAAACGTGTACAACACCAAAATAGGTCATCATGATCTATAATCACTCCCATGATTCTGCTCTATACATAATTCAACTCTGCATGACCCCAAAACCTTTAGGTTGGCACCGTTGGTGAAGCAACAACTAAATGAACCAATTGTTCATTCACAATTCGACACGTGGACCACCAAATCACTTGCCACTTGGAGTGCACACACATATGATACATTCCAACACTTCCTCAAAACCACACAGTATAATATTCATCTTTGGTGGAATGCAAAGCATTCCAACATGCACTTTGTGCTTGTAACACTACCATTACTAAGCCCAATACACTGTCAACAATATCTTCAACTGCGAAAGACATCAAGCCTAGAAACTTTGGATTTAGGCACGTCCAACACATACCATGAACACCTCAAAACCGCATGACATGAGTATGCATAGTAGAGCAATGGAAACCACAAAACTGTTCCTCTGAACACTGAATATGCACACTAGAACTTAGTCAATTCTTCAAAACACTTGGTCTTCTTTGAAAGAACACTTCTACATTTCTACAATGGGTTGCCATCAATGACAACACCATACACCATGCATACACCATCATGCTCATGTTGTCAACAGTGGCACCATAGATTGAGTCACATTGATGGAAAATAACTTAAGAACATTCTTAATAAAAAGTTGTTTGACAGTATTTTTGATATTCTATTAGCAAAAATAATTACACATATTTTATTACCTTAAATCACACCTTAAGATTAATGTAGAGGGGTCTAATTTATAACAACTCTAAATACAATTAGATATATTTTTAAAAAAGCTAATATTATAAATATAGATGATAAATTGTAAGAGCATAAAAGGGATTAGGTATTCTTTTGTTGATTTTCCTTAGTCAATGACATTATGCTCAATGACAAGAATTTGAATTATGAAATTAGATATAAACCTATAATTTAACCCTTAGGACACTTTATTTGTGCATGAATTGGTCCTTTTTCAAGAGATGATCTTAGATACCTACTCACCTTTGATGGTACTTGCATGTGAAACAAGACTAGTATTGAAAAGCATCTTATGGATCTAATATATTTAAAGGGAAGATTTTAAGATTTCAAAATGATTGCAGACATTTCAAGTAATATAAGTGTCTATAATAGTGATGCAATGATATAATATTAATGTAAATGCTCTATAATAATGCTTTATGATTCTTTAATATGACTCTTTCATGAAAGATTCTGCTTAATGATCTAGAACTATCTATATATAGAAGTTCTAATTATACAAACTCAAAATGTTCTAGCACACAGTTTAGTTGATCTTAGAATGAATAATTTAGAATTAATAAAACAATAAAATTTAGCACATGAAACAAAACCAAACTTAAAATCTATCCCATTAATCAAGGATCTAAAAGATTAAGGCTAGATCATAATTATAACAAAAATCGAAGTATTCAAATTAATGAAGCAAAGAAGGCAGGCTTGTACATGCATATATTACCGAATCAGAAGCCATGCTATCGATCAAAGAATAACAGAAGTAATAGTATTACCGAATCTGTGTACATGCATATGTTACCGAATCTGTGTAACCAGAAAAACCAGCAACTTATAAAAGAATAAACATATTAATAACTAACAGTATTTTAAGTAAAATAAACAGAAGAAGAAACTGGGTGCCAGAAAAATCAGCGACCTAATAAAAGAGTAAACATATTAATTAATAAGTATTTGGGTAGTTGGGTTGATTCCTTATTTGGGTGTATCAAAAAAATTCCCCTTCAATGTGCAGGTGGAATATTTTGGTTATGAGTTATTTTCTATCAATCCTTAATGGATACCATAGCCGTTGAACTCTACTGGTGTGAGCATTATTAGCTCAAGACATTTATTCATGGCATCAGGAGGCAAGTTTAAAAGCAATTAAATAATTGTCTTTTAATATAAAAAAGTTGCTTGTGATGCTGCAGCAGTCATCTGCATGTGGTTGTTCCTTAGATGAAGCTAGATGCTGGAGGTTGAAGGTTCCATGCCAGCAAGGATATGCTCATTAGGGGTCGTCTCTATTCCCTCAACCAAAACCCAAAGATTCACTTTCAAGAAATAAAGCCTTAAATGGGGGAGATTGAATTTGGGGCTACTTAAATATAAATTTGAGATTTAGCATAGTTATTCTATCAATATGCAGAATCAGAGATGGGTGAGAAAGCTACCAAGAAAACCAATATTTTAAAGTTATGAAGCGATTTGATATTTAATATAAAGATTGATAAATGTGGTTGTGTATAATCTTTGTTGAACTCAAATGCAATCCCCATGTCAAGATTTCAGTTTATTGCTAAGTGATTTTTGGATTCAATTGTGTGTGAATTTTTGCATCAACGTTTTGGATCACACTCTATGATCCATCATCAAGATGAAGGTAGAGATCCGAAACATTGATATAAAAATTCACACATAATCGAATCCAGAAATCACTTAGCAATAAACATTATGGATTGTGGAAACTTGATATCATTAAAAGATTTCAGTTGTCATTCCACTCTAACAACTTCTTTTCCTTATGGCAATCAACAATGTTCAATTATCTAGTGGGCTCAAACTAAGATTTGATATGATGTTCAATTATCCAATGGACTCAAAAGATTTGATATGATGTTCAATTATTCAGTGAACTTTAACTAAGATTTGATATGATGTCCAATAAGCTAGTGGACTCAAACTAAGATTTGACATGATGTCCAATTATATAGTGGACTCAAACTAAGATTTGATATGATGTCCAATTATCAAGTGGACTCAAACTAAGATTTGGTAGGGAAAAAAAACACAAATAGTATGTAATACAAAGACTAAAAGATATTGGGCCTCATTTGAGTCAAATAAATAGGGCTCTCAAAAAGCTATTGATATAAAGTACCATTAACAAAAGGTGAAGAGAATTGAGCTTTAGGTTTTACTTTAGGAAGGAAAGAGTCATAACAAGCTTGTAATCAAATGTGTGAAATTGTGAGAGGAAATCTAGAGTGCACTTGGGCTGTGTAATGGTGATGCGAGAAGTAGATTAAGATATCTCAATCTTAAGAAAGTAATGTAGCAAGACCAACTCAATCATAAAAAAATATCAAGAAGGGTAATTTATGTTGCTACAATGGATGAAGAACTCCTCATGATTAATAGGTCATCAACATGAAGAACCAAAAACAGGAGCAAATAATCCTATTGTAAAAAAATAGACATTTGAATCCAAATAGAAAAGAGAGAACCCAACTCTGAGAAAGAAGGAATCTACCTTGGCTCCCAATATTGATGAGCATGTTTGATACCATAGATAGGTTTCTTAAGTTTTCAAACCAAAGAAGATTCCTAAAGAAAAAAAATTTGGTTGCTCTATGTATATCTCCTCCTCAAGGTCTTTGTAAAGAAAAAACTATTCACATTCATTTGGTGAAGATTGAAGTGATGTGTTGTAGTGATAGCAAGTGTGAGTCTAATAGATTTCATCTTTGCGATTGGTGAAAAGGTCTTAAAGTAATTAATACTAGTAACTTAGGAAAACCATTTGCAATTGACCATTGATTATGCTTATCCATTGACCCATCTACTATGAATTTAGTCTAACAAATCCATTTACATTGAGCAAGTTTCCTTTCCTTAGGAAGGGGAAATAGATCCCGTGTGGTTCCTAATCAGGGACCTATACCACTCTTGCATAATAGAATCTCATTTGGGAATTATAAATGCTTCCCAAAAGGTTTGTGAATTGGAGGTAATAGCTATGAATATATTTAGAGACCCCTAACATTGTGAACATATCCACTTGGTGTTTGATGGATCCCCAACCCAATGACTTGTAGCCTATAGTGTTTTTCAAGCCCAAAGTAGACTAGAAGTAAATAATTTAGAGAAGAATCATCAACCTTGAATGATGATTATAAGAGAAATGAGGAAAATACTTATGATCAATCTCAATATTTAAAGTGGAGGAAAAATATTCCTTGTCATTAGGAATCTTTCTAGGTGCATTTGAATCTTGAGAAGATCTGTCATCTATCCCAAGTGACTCCAATGTAAATCTAGAAGGAGGTAGAGAAGTGACAAGAGTGGAAATCAAAGATCCCTCCTCAAAATGAACACTCCTCTCAATTAAAGGTTCATGTGTAGTGGGGTGGAGAAAATAATAGCCCTTATTACGATTTGGATAACCTAAAAATATGCAATTCCTACTTTTGTGGACTTATAGACATGCTTTTTTTGTAGAAATATGAGCCAATACAAAAGAAATTAAAACTAAAGTTCTTAGCTAATGGATTTTTACCACTCCAAGCTTCAAAAGAAGTGCTTCCTTCAAGGCTTGATGATGAATGTAATTTTGAAAATAACAAGCATATTTTATGGCCTCTAACTAATATTGAGGTGCAAGAGATCCATAGTGTACCATGTAATTCACAGTTTTCTTAAAAGACTCATTCTTTCATTTTTCCACACTATATTATTATAGACTATATGAAACAATGTACTCTAAATAAATCCCCTCTATAGTGTAAAACTACTCAAAATGATAGTTCACATACTCACCACTATCATTAATTCATAAAACCTTGATGGTTCTCCCTAATTATTTCTCTACAAAATAATTGAATTTTTGAAAGTTCTCATAGACCTAAAACTTCTACCTAAGAAAGTACGCCCATGTACTTTCCAAGAAATTATAACTAGATACTTTCTAAGAAAAAAAGACCATGTTACTTTCTAATATAGTTCACCCAAGTATACCTAAAATTTGTATCCATGAATGTCAAAATATGCTTGGATGTGTTGAAGAGAAGATGCAAAAACAGATTAGCTAAATCACTATGAACCAACTCTAATATTTTTGAAGCTCTGATGCCTTACCTTTATCAAAATTATCTTTAGGATGCTTACCAAGGATTCATCCCTAAAAAACACCATAAATAATGAACAAAAGGAAACAATAAAACCATGCTCCACTAGTTGAGCTATTCCAAGTAGTGGTAGTTAAGAAGGTAAAATTACTCATGTGATAACTTTCTCACCTCATTTAAATGAATGAGAAAAATAATTTAAGGAGGATCAAGAATGAAGTGAGAAAAGAGATAGAGTTGAGATTGATGATATACTCTTCCCACTACAACTATAGAACCATTGAGCATCTCATTATAACCACTACTTTAAGAATGATCTCAAATTACATTCTTGAACATGAACAAGTGGTTTGATATCCTAATAGGATGAAACTTGATAATGGGGGCTCAAAAAGAACTTCCAAAAATCTTCCACCCACCACATCAATAGAACCACTTCCAAACACCTCAATAGGATTGTCATTACCATAAAAATAGTGGGGATGGAATAAGGCTCCAAAGATGTGAACTCATCTTAAGGTGAAGTCATGTAATGCAAAGAACCTAGATCAAGAAACCAAGATAATGGTGTGAAAGTAAATGCTACAAGGTATTTTCCCTTTCCTTTCCTCTTTTTGATATCTTTATCTTTTTCTTTGTTAGACCCCTCATGTGAACTTTTATTTACTAACTTAGTAACACTAATATTATTCTTTTCTTTAATGTGTGCCAAGTGATCTATTTATTTCTTCAAACATTTATATTTATCATGACTAAACCTTTTACATTAAGCACAACTAATGTTCTCCCTATGATTCATTGGTTACTTTTGAGGTAACTATTTTTGAATCCTTTTTCTCCTTTGTATTTTTTTATTTTTTATCCTTATTATATGATCCTTTCTAATATCTTTTTAACTTCATTAAGAACCAAATAATGTGACTTAGAGGATTTGAGAGTCTTGGCGTGAATAAAGTATTGTACCTTGCTAATTCCTAGTAGGGGACTTATTCACATGTTAAGTTTACTTAGATCCTAGGATTATTTCTAGAAGTATTAGTTGTCATGTCTAGGCCCTATCTTATCCTAGGTAGTAATGATAAGTTGTCTCATGTGATAGGATTAAGGCACATGTCATGATCTTGTCTAATCCTATCTTTCACCTTGTCTTTATAAGCAAGGCGTCTCTTGCATATTTTACATATTTTTCACATATTGTGAATCTTGTATCATATTGTAATTTTTTTTTGGTGGAATATAATCTTCTATTGGTTCTTCTCTCTTTTGTGTGTGAAGGTTATTTGGTGTTGTAGAATGATGATCTTGGTTGTTCACTTCGACATTGTATCAGAGCTTTGAATTTGGAAAGCCCCTTCCTTTTTCTTTAAGAGTTTCTACCATCATGTTTTCTATTGTGATTTGAGTTTCTTTTATGATCTTATAAATTCTCATATTTTCTTCTCTTGTGTTTCGATATGATCTGGAGAAAAAAAAGGATTTGTAAAGATCTATTGATCCTATATTGCATGTATATTTTTTGGTGAGATCTAGTGATTGCAGATCTTTTGGCTATATTAGCAATATTTTTGGCTATCCCATTGCATCCAAGAGGCTCGAGAAAGTTATATTTGGATTTTGTTTCACTCAATTCGGCCACCATTTGATATTGGAGAAAATAAGGGTTTAAAGCTCAAAAATGGAGAACTTTTTATTGGACCATTTTCAGCCCAAATGGACCTTTTCATTGCGTATAGGAGGCCAATTTGATGAATTTTGATATAAATTTGCTTATATTTAGAAAAAATTATTTTTGAGACAAATTGTTTTGTAGAGAGGTTGTATAGCCCCCCTGTGCAGTTGCATAATTTCACTTGGCAATTTTTTTAAATTAAAAAAAGATTAGAATTAAAAGCATGGTTAAAGTAAGTGCTTAAGCACTTATTTAAGTGCTAAGCACTATGCTTGAAGGGATCTAAGCCTTGTGGTTGAGGCTGCCTAGGCATTCCTTAGATTGCTAGTCGTAGACATTGCTTAGGCCACCACTTGTGGCTTGTAAGCTGCTAAGCGATATTCAAGACCACAACTGTCACCTAGCGGTCACCAAACAAACTGTGATGACCTTTTTCACTGATTTCCACCACTTGTTCCACTTGATTGTTTCCCAGTAGACATTGTTGCCGATGGTATTGCCCATGGGGCCATCAAGGCCCTCTCTATAGGCCAAATTGGGATTTTTCTTCAAACTTCCACAACTTTTTCCTCAGTTATTGGATTTTAGTGAGCAAGATATCAAAAAAAGGTGGTTTGACAAACTTTACACTGGTGTTGGTGATTTTTTTCATTTTTTCCACTTTCTTCTAGTTTTACCTGTCTAAAGGTACAATTGCATTTATTAGTTGCAATTGGCATAATTTTTGCATAAGAAGTCAAATTTTGGCAATTTTTTTTTAAATTGTTAAAAAAATTGCAAGGAATTTGATTGTAACCTCTATTTTCTGATTTGACAAGCCATTTTTTTCTAAAAATTGTAAAAATCACTATGTAATTAATGGTTGATTTGAGCTTGTCAATTGTACAAATTATAAAATTTCTTCATTGTAATTTGTTGGGGGTTGCAAATACAATTTTAATACATTTTGGGGGGTGAAAGGCATAATTTAAGTGCCCATTTTTCTTCTTTCTCTCGGTGTTCTTTTGTTCAACATGGTAGATCTAAGGCAACTTGAGCTCCTCATTCCACACAACTATCATACATGGAATTTAAAAATGAATCAATTGCTACAATCTAAAGGTTTATAGAAAATTTTAGATGCTCAACAACTTGAATTCACAAGGAAATTTGAAAAATTTACTCATATAAGTAACTTAGATGAAGCAAAGGGGCTCATAGGCTTACATGTATCTGATAATTTGTTGTTTCATATTACAAAGTGTAAAACACCTAAAGATGTTTGGGGAAAACTTGAAGAATTGTATAGTCAAGTCAATCAATTTAGAATATTGCACCTTCAAGAAGATCTAACATCACTCTCTCCAAATGCTTTTCCTACTATTCAATATTTCCTTGCTGAATTCAAAATTATTTTGTCATAAGTGAAAGGGTGTGGTTAGGATAAATATGATGATGCATGCATCTTCTTGATTATGTCTAAGTTAAGAGGTCCTTATCGAGTGTTTTCTTCTACTTTCTAATCTACTATGGATTCCATGGGGAAATATTATAAGATGCGTACTTTTGAGTTGTTTTGTGGGCATCTTATTAGTGAGTAGGCCAAGTTGATTTAGATGGATGCACTTCATAGTTCTAAGAACCAACTTTTAATGGCTCAATCTTCCAAAGGTAGAGGAAAGAATAAGAAGAAGCCTAAGAAAAAATCTCCTTCAAGTAGTGAGTCTCCCTACAAATCAAAGTAGAATAATACTCATAAGTCCACTTCACCTCCTTATTCTTCTAACTTTGGAGACTCTTCCTCCAAGTCTAAGAAAAAGAAAGGATAAGCTTTTTCTTTTTGTGGTAAAACTAGGCATGATAAGTCTCATTATTTCAAGATACTAGAGGCCTTAGAGGAAGCTATGAGGAGACATAATATTTCAGTGCCTAAGTCTTCTTTGTTAGGAAAATGGTTTCTCAAATTTATAATTACACAAGGTTACTATTTATAGTAAGTTTACAATTGAGTATGGATTGATGCGAAAAATTCCCCAAAGCTTCAAATTGGCTAAATACTTGCATTCTTGCAAAGTTTCATTCCAAGATCATGTATGGATTTAAAGATATTAAAGTTTTCATTTTCAGAGTTTCAAAGCCCATTTTGAAGGCCTTAGAGGAGTTTTTTGGGCCTAGAAAAGTGGTCATAACTGATGGAGCATGTTATAGCTTTATAGATCACTTCATGAGCTTTTCAACAGTTCAAATAGTTCATGAATCAAGCACCCAAATCAAAAGTTATGGCCTTCAGAAGTTGGGTCTCCTCAAATAGGAGATGTAAAAATGTGTTGGACAAATAAATGAGTTGTAAAGGAGTTACATGTGGTGGTGTGTGTTTAGACACATAATAGGCATCTATTCTTAGAGATAAGGATGGGCACCACTTTTTAGGTGGTTTTAGCTCATGATTTTGTAATATTTTTTAATGATTTAATGTATTGTATCTCCTATATATTAGGTGCATGAGATGGAGGTTATGTGTAAGAGTCTTATAGCTATTGAGTTGCCTCTAGATCTTTGGTTGGTGATACTCTTGTGATAAATCTTGCTCTACAAGTATATTGTAATCTTGTTGATTTTTGAATAATATATTAGGTGGCTTTTGGAGTGAGGTTTTTTCCTTGAAATAGTTTCCCCGCGTAAATCACTATGTTGTGGTATGAATTTATTATTTATTTTTATTTGTGTTTAAGTTTCTATAACTATTCATATTTGAAAATATTTTGCATAACCCTCCTCTCAAGAAGTGTAGGAAGTTGTTCCGCTACCTTAGCTTCCTTACATTCTTCCATGGGAAGATGACAAGCTCTTTTGGCATGTGCCTTGCATTCATCTACTAATAGTTGGATTCTTGATTCAGGTGCTTCACATCACATAAACCAATTCATGTGATCTCCTAGATTCCATTGCTCATAGTCATACCTCTCAAATTGTAGTTGGGAACTCTTCATAGATTCTAGTTTTGGGGACAAGATCCATTTAGATGCTAGATGGTTGCATTGAGGATTTTCTTCTTGTTCCAGATATTTCAATGAATCTACTCTCCATATATCAAATTTTTCATTTTGCAGATGGAAATACCATTGAGTTTTCTCCACATAACATTGCTATTCGACAATTACAAGATCCTGAGAAGGTTGTTGCTATAGGGACAGTTAATCATGAGAAGCATTTATATTGGTTTGATGGCTTTGAGTCTTCAATGGGTTCATCTTTTATTTCTCATGTATATTTTGTGAGAAAAATTTGGCATGAAAGGTTTGGGAATTTGAACTATAGATATCTTTAGAAGATGCACGTACAAAACTTAGTGGTTGGTATTCCGAAGATCTCTTGCACCGAGGGAATTTGTCGAGATTGTGTTCTTTTCATACAACATCAAGATCATTTTCCTAAGGGTCAATCCACATGTGCAATCACACCCTAACATTGGTTCATAGTGATCTCATGTCATTTCTAACCTCTTCTTTTTTAGGGGCTAAGTATGTGCTCTCTCTTTTTGATGATTTTTCATGTCACACATGGGTCTATTTTTTCAAGTACAAGAGTGAAGTTCGTACCACTTTCGATACCTTCAAATAATTTATGGATAAGTAGTTAAGTTTTTCTCTCTAATAGATATGCATAAATAATGGGGGGAGCATGTCAATTAAGTATTTTAGGATGTTTTTAGTGAGAATGGTATTATTCATAAGCACACTATTCCTTACACCCCTCCACAAAATGATGTGGCCAAGAGGAAGAACAAGAATTTACAAGAGATGACCAATTGTGCCAAATATATTCAGAACATATGCCTCACAAGGTAGTGTGGAATATGACTCTTGAGGAGGCTTGGTCCCATGACAAGCCTATAGTATCCTTCTTTAGAGTATTTGGTAGTGAGGCTTTGGCATTCATTCTAGAAGGTCGGTGTAAAGCAATGGAGAAGAGGAGTCAGTGGTTCATTATTTTGGCTATTGTGAGGATGTGAAGGCTTACAAATTATTTTATCCTAACACATGAGAGGTTCATATTCATTGTGATGTTTATTTTTCTAAGTCTTTTACATAGATGGATCCTCCATCACCTTCTTATTCATCACTACCTACTCAATCTTCTTCATTTGAGGATTTTTTTTCTTCTTAATGAAGATTCTTTGGATGGTCTTGATCCACCTCCTTCAAATCCACACACTAGACCATGATGGGCTCATACTAATCTTGAGGAGTTTTTTCATCTTGTCAGTGATCACATTGATACTCGTCACACTCATTCCCAAACTTTTGGTCTCAGTCTTTTGAGTCATGCCATTTCTAGTGATCCTTAGAGGTTTTTAGATGCTTTAGGTATTCTTGAGTGGGATAGTGCTATGGTTGGGGAGTATTCCTCTTTGATGATGAATCATAATTGGGATCATGTTCCTCTTCCTAAGGGAAGAATGTTGGTTTGGTGCAAGTGGGTGTATCATACCAAATATGTATCAGATGGTTCCATTGACATGTACAAGGCTCATCTTGTTGTAAAGGGGTTTTCATAGGTTGAGGGAGTTTACTATTCTGATACCTTTTCTCCTATTACCAAGATGTATTCTATTCATCTTTTCCTTTCTATAGCTACCTCTCAGGGATGGTTAGTGTATTAGATGGACATAAAGAGTGCTTTATAGCATGGGGAACTTCATGAGGAGATCTATATGGAGCAACCACTTGTTTTGTGTAGGATTTTTCCTTTATTTGTAGACTTCTGTTTTTGTTATATGGTCTCAAATAGGTCCCTTGAGCTTGGTATGAGAAGGTGGATAGTTTTCTTCTTGCTTTTGGATACACACATTGCCATTTTGATCCTATTGTTTATACTCAAAGGCATGAAGAGGATATCCTAGTTCTTGTGCTCTATGTGTATGATTTGATTC
>VDFB02358134.1:183700143-183781020 GCA_007258455.2 Sequoia sempervirens | reverse complement strand
AAGCATTAGGGTACAAACGCTAGGCCTTCATAGAAACATAAACAATAACTATAGCGGATTAGTGAGGTTGCAATACCAGAAAGATTGAGACATTGTAGGTCATAACAAAATCTTGCAATCTAAAATTGTAGCCAATAACAAGCACACTATGTAGCTTCTTGACATTTGTAAATGCAATCCTATGGTAAGAAGAATGACAGTCACTTGAGATGTGACAGTCAAAAATAGGCTAAGAAGTGACAAGATAATAAAGCTCAAACCTTGCATAGTAAAGTGGAGATTTTAACAGTGAGTTTCCTTACCCCCTTGCTGACCTTAAGGGTTTTTCAAATGCTTTTGGTAGTTAGACAAGGCAAATGCAAATCAGGGAATGACTGTCCAAATGAAGTACAGTGGTAATCATAGGTTCAATGTTTCTTCTTAGCCATTAATATTGTATAATGGAGGTAGTGGATTGCATGTTTGAGCAGTGTTTTGAGACTCACCAAAGATGGAAAATAGTGAATAATACCTTGTGGACTGTGAAGTAGTGTCAATAAGGTTGAAGGATCTTAAGAACTACAATACCATGAAACAATGAGTCCCCTGTAGTAAGTAGGCAGTCTATAGGGCATAGTTTGATTTTATAGAAGGATGCTCATGAAATGAATCTTCAAGTGATAGTGAGTGAGCTGTTTGAGATTGCAGCTGAGGGTGCAATACCCAGTCTTAAAGGAAGTTAGCAAAGCAGTAAATGTGCAAGAAAATTGAATCGTACACAACAAACAATTCACAATGTTATCTTCCATAATGCCTTGAGTTTGAAGACAAAAATCTCATTGTATCTTCATGATGAAAGTGGTGAGCTTAATGGTCAATCACTGGCAACCATGATTTTAAAACATGCTATTGTGCTTATGGAGGCAACATTTTAAGCAAGGCAGTGAGTGGTGGTTTGGAACAATGGCAGGTATGAAGGACTTGCTTTATATACATACTATGCAGTCTAGCTTAAGACAACGTTCTTAGAAGAGATTGAAGGTGGATTATGGAACTCAAGGGTTACCATGAAAATGATTAAAGCAAAGACTGAGATCTATTTAAAAGCCATGGTCATGAAGATATTAAAGATGTCACATGCAAAACCTAGTAGCTGGAGTAATGAATACATTGCCAAAGAGGATAGTGTGCTGGGGCAGATTTAGGAGATCTCCACATTATCTAATTATAGGGAAATACATCATTTATTTATTTTTTTAATTAAAAGAAACCATTCTAAACCCTATATAGGATACATTGATACTTCAAAAGCCTCTGAAGGAATTTGAGATTATGCAAATATATGTCAAGTAACATTCATAAGGTTTAGAAAATCTTGATCACTCTCTAGAATAGCCCATTAAACATGGGTTGTGCTTGAATGCACTACATAATTGATATAACACAACCACTCTGCATATCAACCGAGTTATAGGCTCTTTATTGCAGCAAGAGGTAATCACTCTTGATCATGCTATAATTACATCCTAACCTGTTAAACTTGAGACAACCTGAATGCACCCAATGATGATTGACACCTACATTATACAACTTGAATTAACTACATTATATGAGTGCCTCCATTTCTATCACAACATAGCAACATTAAACTTGGGTCACACATGAATGCATCCTGTATTTGTTATAGCACAACTGTGCCACATGACCAATACAGTTATGGATCACATAATTACAGTCACAAGAATCTGTTCCTCCGTTGTGATCTTATGGTGATTCCACACAACAAAATCTGGACATGAAATTCTCAGAACCCTTAACCTCTAATAATGAAATCTGATGAGATGTTGCTTTAAAATATGATTTTCAAACCTGGAACTACAAATTTGACTTCACAACTGAATTCTGCAAAAAGACAATGACTACCCTCAACCTGGGGATATCTTCTTGAATTTTTTCTGATTTTTCCCAAGAAAATCGTCCTTAGTTCTCCACAAACTATCTCAAGTAGAGCAAAACACTGTCGCAATAAATCAGGCGCGAACTTACTTTTCTTTATGTCGGCCACAATTTGATTTTTTTAAATTTTTCATGTTTGCCAAACATTCGACGAAAATAATAGCCGTCGAACTAGGTTCGTCGAACTCGGGGATAAACTTTCAAAAAAATTGGAAATTACACATCAAATTTTACAAGCGCCCGACGAACATTGAATTTTACATATTTTGTCGGACAGTTTCGTCGTATTTTGCAGTCAAATGTATTAGTGTACTTTCGTCGAGACATCACAACGACTCTACTTTCCTTTGCCACGAGCTCACCCTACTTTGGCAAGATCCTTTTGGGTTGGCAAGACTTCTCAACGAGCCCCTTCTTTTCCTCACGATGACATCTCACTTCACCGAGACCTCACCTCGAGTTCAACATCTCACCGAGGGCTCCATTCTTTCGGCAGGACTTTGCCCATTCAGCCAAACTTCATGCCGAGGCCTTCATGTCTTGGCGAGCTCAGACCTTCATTCAGGGAGACCACCAACGGTTGGCGAGACCTCTCACCGAGCTCCTCTCCTATCGCCAGGACCCTTGCTAGTCGTCGAAACATCCTAGCGAGAGCCCCAACTTTCGCCGAGACCCCCTACCTTGGCAAGACCCTTTTTGGTCGACAAGACCTCTTAGCAATGAAAATGTCTGGCCGAATGAGACATTTCAAAATGAATAGAACCCCTGCTTGTCGGCAAGACAACTGGAAGGTCTCGCCAACTTTCTCCTTAGAGGAACTTTATGCCAAACTTGACTGAGGCAGACTTTCAACTGAGCTCCTTGAGAAATGCATCAGGGGTATGATTTAGACATGCACAACAATGTCTCCACTTGGCCTTTATGAACACCTAAAACATAATTTGGTTCTGCCTGGTTGAGCCTATAGGTGAAAATTGAGCAACAATACCTTGAACAATGTGGAACAAAATATAACTTGGGAAGAATTTGACAATGCATCACAGGATCCTGGAATATTGTGAATAATGGATGAACTCATAGCTATCGATCGAAATTGATAGTTTCTATCACTTGCATAGAATGGAGCTGGACTTCTTGTTGACTTTGACATTTTCACTATCATATGAGAAACATCAAATACAATATCTCAAGTATAAGGTGCAGTTAACACAACACCATCACACAAAACCATGTCATAAAGTTGAATACAAGCTTTCCATTTGGGAAAACCTCACATAATACAATAATTATTAACATATCTCCCACACCTACATTTGGAAAACAATCAATGAACCCATTTTCCACATATTAGACTATAACATCACTTCAACATAATTAATCAAAACATGCATGGATCCACTTCACATCACCAAAACACGAACCCATTCGCAAACCCTTTACAAGGTCCAACACATTATAAACAATCAAACACATTTCTTGTGACACCCTTGCCAACTAAGATATTAGCTCAACAACTACAAAGACTACAATAAAAAATTTCAAACATGCAGGTCTCTAGAAATAAGAAGACATACTCAATAGAGGACTTATTCCCTTATCCATTTGATAGGAGCATTTACATGCCACCCTTTCCCTCAAACTTTATTGTACCGAAATATGACAAATACAAAGGGAAGGGAGATCATGTGGAACATGTAAGAGAATTTTATACAACCTCTTTGGACGTATCTTATGATCATGCATACTTAATGCAAATTTTTGCACGAAGTCTTAGAGGACAAGCACTTGAATGGTTTACTCACCTATCTCCTAGCATCAGGACATGGAGTGAATTAGATAAATTTGTAGCACATTTCTCCTATAACATTGAAAATGACATAAATGTAATCACCTTATGTAAAACTAAACAAAAGGAATGAGAAACATTCACTTCATTTTTACAAAGATGGAGAAGTCTTGCTAGTAAATGTCCATGTCATATATCAAAGAAGCAACTGGTACAAATTTTCATGGAAAATATCAATAAAGAAGTGATGTTTCATCTACAAATTCATTTCTCAAACACATTCAAGGAGGTTATTGAGAAAGGCCTCTCTATTTCGAAAGCCCTCATCAAAAAAGGGCTAGTTAATTTTTTTAAATAAAATAAAAATTATTCGAACAAAATAAATGATACAAACAAATTTTGGTCATGAAATGAGAATGTGACAAATTGTGGGGTGGTAGATGCTAAAGTAATAAACAAGGGACACCCCAACATCAGTCTTAAAGGGCATTCAACATTGAACAATAGTAATCCACCAAAAAATAATGGAAAAACAACAAACATAGTTCAACACACGACACAACGTGGTCCTCCAAGAACTCACCAACCAAGATGTACACACTCTTGGGGGAACCTATTGAATCTATTTTAAAGAAACTGCTACAAAAAAACACTATACAACTCCCTAAGATAAGACACTATGAGCCAAGACCTTTCAAACCATCTTGGTGGAACAATAATGACTTCTATGAGTATCATAGAACTAAAGCCTAGCATAAAACCTCTTCATTTTTTAAACTCAAGAATTTTCTTCAGGACCTCATAGAATAGGGAGTTATAGAAATTGATAATTCGTATGGATCTTCTAATTCTAATCATACCATCTTTAAATATCCTTTACAAAATCATGAACCGAAAAAATCCTCTAGTTTAGGGAACACAAAGGACCAAGACTATTACACTCGTGTTGCTTACGAGTACATGGTTAACAATATCCAACTGATTGATAATAAAGCCTCACCTATACCCATCAAGAGAAAAAATCCCGAGTGTGATATTGTATTTATCGGGAATGATATCCTTATACATAGCCCTCACCATAATGATTCCCTACACCTTGAATCCTTCATCCATAAATATAAAATCCAATGAGTTTTGGTAGATGATGGAGCAAGACTTAATATTTGTAGTCTAAGTCTAGTTAAAAAATTGGGATATTTTGATGATACCGTCAATCCCCTCACAAAGATCAATATCAAAACATACGATGACATTGAATGTACATCTATAGACTCTATTGCATTACCTATCTAGGTCATACCTATTATTGTTGAACTACTTGCCAAATCCTAGACCTTGATACTCCCTATAACATTCTCCTAGGATGCCCATGGATCCATGCCATATAGGTTTTTCCATCTACCTTCCATAAATGTATAAATTTACCTTACAATGAAACTGAAGTGACCATCCATGTTGATATAAATCCATTTCAAATTTGCAAGTCCTCACAGAGTAGTCTTGGCCTCTAAAAGCATTGTCTTACCAACACTACCTCGCCATCTTCCCTTAGCAAATGAGCCTCCATTACTATCCCCATCTCACACTACCTCAAAGATTAAGGTTAAGGTTAAAGACCTTGGTGTTGGAGAATATGAGTTATAGGTCTACCTTATGGAACTTGCACCATTTCCCAATGCATCCCAATTATTTGATGTTCATGATAATCCCATGTTTGATCAAGACATCTATGATAACCCACTATTTCATCATGATCATATTGAGAATATTCCAAAGAATCCCCTTTCATTTCAAGATCATCTAGCTTTCGGTCCCTCGCATGAGCTACGATCTTTCCATATCAAACATCCTAGGTTAGAGTATGCATGTACACATGTTGCTTCTACTATTCTTTCTTTCCAACTCGTTGAGAATAAGAAGGCTTCCTTTGATATTACCAGTACTGAAAGGGATAGTAGCAAAGAATATGTTGAAGACATTTCTAATCCCATAAATGAATCATACATCTTTACCATTCCATCCAGTTCATCCAATTTCATCCATCTCCTAGACCTGGATCAACAAGTATCATCACAATAGAATAAGGCTAGCAATCAAAAGTCAAGAAGAAAAAATCCTTTATCAAAAATATATACGAAATCAAATAAGAAAAAGAAAGATCAAGAAAATTACTTTAGGAAAAATCAAAATCAAAAGCCATTGGACAAGAAAAAATAAGTCAAAAGTAAAAGAAAAAAAATTGATCTCCAATTATGCCCTTATACCCAAGATAACTTGGGGCATCTATAAAATAAGTCCATCAAGATATGAGCTTGTTGATCTTACGTTTTCATCCATGTCATTTTTCCACAACCCATACACTTTATTTGATCCACCCATATTCATACACACACCATATCACTCCACCTCCCTTGGTAATGTCACTCAACATACCTTTGATGACGATCCCTTGATGTGCTCTACTCCATTGGTTGTCCAATATCCTTTTTCGAGGGAAGTATGAAAATCCATGCAGTGTGCATTTTAGTGATCATACTTTAGCTCCTCCCATTTACACCCTATCGCATTCCCCATCTTCCATCTCCTACCATCCATACCCATCTATCCATCATTGGCTTGTGTCTCCTAAAGAGCATCCACCATGATCACAACATCATTGAATTCCAAAAAATAGCCACCTTGATGAAAACTTGGAAAACAAGCGTCTTGTGTGACATAAAAAAAATAATCACCTTGATGAAAACTTGGAAAATAGGCATCTTATGTGACATAAAAAAAAAAGATAAAAAAGATAAAAAAAAGAAAAAAATAGAAAAAAAGAAAAGAAAAAATAATAAAGAGAAATAATTCATCCAAAAGTGAAAACCATTTCAATGGAACTTTGGACAAGTACCATGGTGAAAACTTGGTAAACATGGGCCATGTGTAGTAAGTCATTGCTCTTCCATCTATCATTATTCTATCTATTTTTTCATTTCATCCATAATAAATCGAGCATAGGCTCCTCCATAATAAAACTTTTTCACACCTCTCATGGACTAAGAATTGTTGATGTTTAGTGCCACTCTCTTTTAGTATCCATCCTTTTTGTAATAGCTGGTCCTATACTTGACTGGGGGGAAATCCTCGACCTAGATTTTTAGATAGGATCTTTGACATGGTATTAGAGGATATTATCACAATCACTTACCACAATCTTCTTTTCATAATAAACTATCCACCTTCCATAATAAATTTATCCCTTGTTGGGATTGACATCTAGATCAGACCCAAACATGATATCATACAAAAAATTGAGCTTAACAAATCATGAAACAATAGAAAAAATATCAAACTAGCCTTCAACCTGGCCAATCAATTTCCTAATTATCTATCAATGGAACCTATCTTTATCAGCTATCATTTTGTCTTAAAAAAATTGTTCCATTTTCAAAACTAGACTAGCCATCTTACATGAAATGTTACACTCTTGAGATCAGACATAATCCTTAGCATCCTATAAAAAAAAACTCACGGTTGGTAAGAAGATCTAAATAGCTATTGAATCGCTTGGTCTAGTTAGTCTTATCTTTTTATCCGATTTATCTTTTTCCATGTTCATATACTACTTGAGGATTCCCACAAGTGGTTAGAGGAGTGATGATGGATCATGACTGTTTTTTGTTGATTTATGTTTATGGTTTGTCTTGACAATATGACTAGGGCAACTAAGTTCCTTGTGTTTGATTTGGATTCCATGCATCATAATCAAAACATCCTATACAAGTTAAAGGTTAGTTAGCACTTTCTTGCATCAGGATTAACATGCTTTATGGCTACTTCCTCACATATTCCAACAAGGTTCTATTGTTACTAGTATGAGTCAAGGCACTCCTTGTCTATTGTGTCTTAGTCTTGACAATGGATATTAACATCAATAGGGTTTTTCTCAACTTAGTGTACATATATCTACTTGTCCATTTATCAAAATATTTAGGAAAATGGAAACAAACAGTGCCATTACAATTTGTGCTTTCACATGTATACATCCGCTTGTCACATAATAAAACACTCTATGATGATAATCATGCACTAATTAAAGCTCAAATCTATAAATCATAAATCAATCTTGATCCATTTCATTGATCTTATTTCTCATGATTTGGATGGACAATAGACTATCTAATCATTCTTCACTTCTTATTAATGTTGAAATAAAGAAAAAAAGTATAGGTGTACGTTACCAAAATGGGATTGATGAACCAATTAGGGACCTATTTCTCCTTCTATTTCATTAGGAAATGAGATCCACATAATGAAATGACTATTAACCCTTAGGTTAATCAAGTAAGAGTGTGAATCTACATATTTCCTTATTTTGCAAGGATGGGGGTCCTGGTCAAACAACACTTTGGGGAGAAAAACTAAAAAATAGTAAATTAACTCCAAAATGCAATCTACAACTTGGAATGGCTAGATGAAACTCAAAATAAGCATAATTAGAAATCAAATCATAGATCCGAGAGAGGTAAGATGATGTGTACCAATCACCAAAAGTCAGTTTCTAAAGCTAATCTAGGACTCATTCATCCAGGGGAAAATGGGTCTTGAGTTAGGGTTTTTCTACAACTTTTGGGAGCCTTTGCTACAAATTTGAATCCTTCAAATTTCCCAAGTTTCAAGTTTAGAAAGCCAGAAATAAATTCTGCAAGCGAGTTTCTGTGAGATGACAACTTTTATGACAACTTTTGCAACTTTGACAAGTTCTCCAATTTTTCTCTTCAAGAGATTTTCAAGATTTCTTCCTGTTGGAATCAAGGAACACTAAGAGAGGGGGTGAATCAGTGTTCTACAATTTTTAACTTTATTAATCTGATCCTTAAAGTGTTGATAACATTCAACCAAAAGAGAGATGCATGAACATAAAACAATAAACCACAACACCATAACACAAGGATTTTTTTACTTGGAAACCCTGTTAGGGGAAAAACCACGATGGAGGTCAATCCACAATATTATTTGAGTATACTCAAAAATATTTTTTACAAAATGGGAATGCACTTGCATTCAGGCACACTGCCTAGAGCTCACTACTCAAAAATAGAAAGGTTCACTTCCTTTCAAAAGATTTGGATTACATCACTACTAAATTTGACTCCATTTTCTGACAAATGCTCGTTGGTCTTGCGACAAACATTTGTCAGACAACCGACGAACTAATGAAATAATTTTTGTCACCAATTTTTTGTCAAAATTCAGATGAAGAATTAAACATCAAAATAACGGCCTAGATTCGTCGGTCGTCGGCATCATAAAATGGCTCTATTGTTCGTCGGAATATTGATGACAACTTCATGTATCCACTGATGAATTATAACCAAAACACAATTGCAATGCCTCTTCCAAAGCATCAAAACAACACCAGAAGTCCATTGCCATTTCAATGAAATGGGAAAGTAGTTATGACGAAGCCTTCATCACAGCTATAGCAACTTTGTCGAACCTTTTTGGTGATTCGTCAGTTTCCTTCGTCGAAATTGTGACAAAACAATGCAATTTTTGTAAAAAAATATTCGTTGAAATGTACCATCACGGAGACTCTTGGCGATGACCACTGAATCCAACCCATCGGTGAGAGATCAATCATCGACATAGGATAGAAAACTCACTCTGATAGTCCATGTCTTGCCGATGACTTCCGTCGACAAGATAGATCCAATGTCACACCGATCTGACCTCTACAGGAGTTTTAAATAGACCTACACCATGTGATCGCGGAGACTCTTGGTAATGACCACCGAAGCCAACCCATCAGTGAGAGATCAATCATCGACACAGGATAGAAAACTCATTCTGATAGTCCATGTCTTGCCAATGACTTCCGTCGGCAAGACAGATCCAATGTCACACCGATCTGACCTCTACGGAGTTTTAAATAGACCTACACCATGTCATCGCGGAGACTCTTGGCGATGACCATCGAAGCCAACCCATCGGTGAGAGATCAATCATTGACACAGGATAAAAAACTCACTCCAATAGTCCATGTCTTGCCGATGACTTCCGTCGGCAATAAAGATCCAATGTCACACCAATCTGACCTCTTCAGGAGTTTTAAATAGACCTACACCATGTCATCGTGGAGACTCTTGGCGATGACCACTGAAGCCAACCCATCAGTGAGAGATCAATCATCAGCACAGGATATAAAACTCACTTTGATAGTCCATGTCTTGCCGATGACTTCCGTCGGCAAGACAAATCCAATGTCACACCGATCTAACCTCTTTAGGAGTTTTGAACATGTTATCAACAAGACATTCTGAGGGTCTCGCCAATTAAACAAGTGTCTAAGAGCAAGTAAACATATGGAACCTATTAATTTTATTATTTTGGGGTTCTTTAAATCATAGAATAGATACCATCTTCTTGTGTAATGTACTTATATTCAAATTTGAATTCAAGACCAATTGTCATTGCACATTCCATTTTACTTGCATAGAGTATTCTATAAGCAATATATTGATAATGCCAAATGATTTATGGTGTTGTGCAACTCTACCTATCATCACAGTTCTGTTGTTCCCCCCTAGAGAATCCTACAAAGACAAGTTTACAATACCAAGTCAAATAATATGAAAAAGACTTACTTCCATACAAATTAAATGATTATTATCACAATGGCAATTGTCTAATCACAACAACAATTCCATGAAAGGTTATCCATGCTTCATAGGAGATGAATGATCATACATACAAACTGCAAGATGCATAGAAAAAGCATTACACTTGAGAACAACCAAGGGCTAACAAGGGAAGGAGTTAAGAAACGTCTGGATTGAAGAGAAAATGTGTAGGGAAAATGTTGAGCATTGTCAAGAGAACATAACTTGTAGAACATATTCTTGACCTAATCAAGCTCTTGAACAACTTAAACAAAATTAAAATACTAACACATACATGAGACATGTAATGAACTTCCAATATTTGCTATCTTTTTCATTAATGGAGAGGTAGGTAAAGGAGAAATAATTATAATTGTAACACTATTCATAGTCCAATAAATTATGTTCGTAATTTGTGTTCAATGGACCTCAGTTTTATCATTATACTGGCCATCTAATACCATATTTTAATCTAGGGTTCAACTATCTTAGATCTAAAGAAGCACCTTCAATTAACCATTTAAAGTACTATAAAATAAGGTAAGACTTTTACTTGAGAAAGAGTGGGTACACTTGTAGGATTAAAGTTCTCACATTCATCAGGATTTATTGGCACACAGACACAACCTGCAACATATGAAGTAATGGATGACTACAAGTTAGTGAAATGGTCCTTAATATGTGACTGGTTTGCAAATTGATTGGTATAAAATAAGGTTACAAACAAATCTACATAAAAAGTTATGAGGACAAACTATTGTAATCATCAAAATAGATGAAAAGTGCAAAGGAAAGAGTCGAGCTACATCTCTAGAGCCTAAAAAAACACATGCAAGAAACATAAAAAAAAGAACAAACTAGTTTTTGGATGAATACAAAATGGTGCCTTTAGAAAGTGATTCATATTCTTTCACACCTGACAGGACATTAAGAAGATTTTAGTCTTCCTCTGTGAAATTAACTACTCATAGAAAAAACCCAGAAACCAATATTATATACCTCCATGTCTAGCCGAGGGTAGGTATAAGAGAAAACAATTTCCTCAATGCAATGCCAAAAAATATCAATGTGTGTGTAGGTTTGTATTACTCAAAATGTCATTTCACTGCCTAAGGAAAAATACCAAAGTGATGTTTTAAATTTCAATCTTCACATAGACTCCCTTATTGCTACACATGCATATACAAGCATTATTCAAGCTCTAAACTATTCAAATATTAAGGATTTAATTAGCTATAAGATGGAAAGTTGTTTAGACATAATCCATCATCTTTTACATATCTTTGTTCACTCCTAGAGCTTCAGATAAATTTGTGTAAATGAGACAAAAATGTGAATCTTTTATGACAAAGAAAATTCTTAAAAGGAGGGGGGAGAGAGAAAAGGGTAGGGGGAAAGAGAATGCTTGAATGTATAGCAAAGTATAACATTTTGATCATTATAACAATGAAACAAATCTTAAGTTTGAAGCATTAATATCATTTAGAACATTTATGATCAAGAATGAATGTAAGTAGAGAAATTTTTGCATACTTGCAGATGGTACAAAATTTCATGGTTAAGTGGAAGCCTCCCATCAACAACAAGATCCAAATATCCATGTATCTATCTCAATCGAGCCTCTAAACCCTTCAGAGCTGTCAATTTTTCCACTAACCTGTTATGCACAAAAGTCAAATTTTAGAGTTATGTCACCACTAAAAACATAAGAAACAGAGCTTTGAAACCAAATCCACACACAACACAATGTGGTATTCATACAAATCCATACAAACAAACTAAACTTAGAACATTGGAATGGAAACAACTTCAAATTATGATGTAGAGCATGGATTCAGGTATAAAGAATCATTTTTGCCACCATAGTGAAAAGTTAGCACTTTCTTTCATCTTTGCATATTAATTTGATGCTTCAAATGATGCATTTCTTATATTGAAAAGTGCATTACCTTATTGAGCTTCTCTTTGTTTCAAGAATAGTTTAATATTCTCTACTTAACAGGGCCAACCACGTGATGGTGGAAGCTCATTTGGCCCCTCCCCCCCCCCTCACATCACTCTCAATTCCCCATACCCATCATATAACATTAATCATTCATTCATCCATTAATAACATATAAAATTCATTCATCCATTAATAACATATAACATTCATTCATTAACATATTCACATTCATTCATTAAACATATAACATTCATTCTTTCAGTTTTTATATTATCAAAAATATGGTTGTCATGATATGATTACAATCACTTTTTTTTGTTTCTTTTTAAAGCTAGAAAAATCTGAAGTGGAGTATCATTTTCTAAATCATTTGTCCCCCCCTTTAGTTGTTTTTCCCTCTGCTTGTTATCTTAATGTACGCCTAGTTGTGTGCTCATGACATGGACGCCACAATAAACAAAGAAATGTTAAATTGATATGTTTTATTATTATTGTTACAAGTATTTCATTAATTAAAAGAACATTAGAGTGGTTCTCTTTACCTGATGGGTCCACATCATGTTCCTGAACTTCTCTTATAGACTCATGCTCAACATGCTAAACACCCTCTAAATCCTGATCTGCAGTTGAAACACGAAAGGTTACATTAATTAATACACCAATTGAAATTAAATATGTTTAAAATAACATTAGAGTGGTCCTCTTTACTGATGGGGCCACATCATGTTCCTGATCTTCTCTAGCCCGATCATGCTCAACACATTGATCACGCTCTACATGCTCTAAAGTTGAAACACAAAAGGTTACATTAATTAATACACCAATTGCAATTAAATATGTTTAAAAGAACATTAGAGTGGTCCTTCTTACCCTGATGGGGCCACATCATGTTCTTGATCTTCTAGCTCCCCGATCATGCTCAACATGTTGATCATGCTCTACATGCTCTAAAGTTGAAACATGAAAGGTTACATTAATTAATACACCAATTGCAATTAAAGATGTTTAATTGTATTAATCCATACTGCATTTTGTATAGCACATGAATACATCCAGTATCGGATGCACACCATGACCTTCATCTCAGGTTGTGCTCCACCCTCACCAGGCTGCATTCCAATGTCATGTGCAGTATTATCATTGCTTGAATGTTTCAAACAAATAGGTATGTAATTACTTTATGGTGGAAATTAATATTGAATAGATTGCACAAGTATTCAATTTTAAATAAACTTTATTGAGTTTATTTACCCGCATGTCGAATGCAATGGAAGATTGTGTTTGCTCAGTCAAGACTCTTAGGCGTTTAGCTACGGCTCCATAGCCTTGCTGGAAGGCAATCTTCAAGTCCTTCTATGGGAACTCGTTGAATTCAAAGCCCCGCATTTTTGCATAAGATCATGAATTTTTCTTCTATGGTGTGATAAAACCAAATTTTTTTGCAATTTATTATAATTTGGATGCACTATTTCATTTATTGATACTTACAATTAGTGCAGCTAATTTCATATAACCACCAGAGCCAAGTTTGTGTTGCCCGTGCTTTTCTAGTCTTACCTTTGTCGCCTTCGATGTGTCGGGCAGCCTATGAAAAGTTTAAAATACGTTAGATTATGTAAAAAGAAAAGAGTAATCAAAAGATATAATTACATTGTTGATAGTATCACATACCTTCCTTGGCCCTGGTGTCTTTTTCCTTTTTTTCTTTTCAGCCTTCTCCTTTCCATCCGACTAGATGTCCTTCCACTCCCTCTTTGGAATCATGGGGGGACGCTCGTACTTTTTGTTCTTTTCTAAATGTGACCTATATTGGTCCCTCACATACTTTAGATAGGTACTAGCTTTCTTAAGGACCTTGGTTCAGTTGAATATTTTATCATTGAACAAAACAACTAAACGGTTAATGAGCTCATCTTTTAAATTTTGATTTTGGGCATTTCACCGTGTACGTATGGTGGGCCCGAAGAGATCCAATGTAATATCACTTAGATGTTTATAAAAAACATCATTTCCTACAAAATGATCATGGGATCAATAGTCTAAAAAAATTGATCAATAAGTAAATTTCAATTGGATTATATTAAAACATTTTAAAGTACCTAGGACCTTCTCTGTCTTTATAGGAACGAAATCCTCGGTCACCACAAATGTGACTGGAAATGTTCCCATACTAGTAATACGGGAAGATCTAGAAAATGTTGCTAAAACACCACTAGTACTAGTGGCCTCTGCATCCCTAGGTACATGTCCTGACGCATGTTCTGGCATGTGTTCACTGCCAAAGGATGCAGTAACAGATGCCTACATGTATGTGTTGCTGACATTTTAGATGACAATATAGGCACAAATGATGGGGTCAGATGATGTGATGTATGCACATGAAGATCAGGATGGACACTGGTACCAACCCCTACTCCTCGGGTAGCACTTTCAATACCCTGATCATGGCTAGGAGCATCATGAGGATGCAAAAAATCTTGTAAAAACAACACATATTTTAGTTCATGACATAAAAGAGTACAAAATATAAAACCATGAATGAAATTATGTTATAATTAAAGACCTCATGACAACTTACTTGCAAGTTTTGTGCTCTCTCAGTCAATATTTTAACCCTCTCTTATCTCATCTGTTTGAGGCACTATGAATAACAACTTAAAGATTTCTTCATTGCATTTTTTGTGGGTCTTCCTTATCATATTGAGAGGGTTTGCTGAATAAGAGATGTCATCATCACATAATATTGACCGCGACTTCCTATGGATGCTCTCATCTACCGCTAGTGCCTTTCCCTCGATCACCGACTACAACAAGAATATTAAAACATTTACCAAAATTAACCCAATAAACTTTATGAAAAACATAATAATAAATATTTTGCTCATATCTAATTTGTACAATTACAATGAGGTAAACTCATCTAAGCACTTTGAAGATACATTGTGCTCTAGGCCGTAGACTTCAAGACGATCAATGTCCCAACGGACAAAATTAGCAGAGGAAAATGATCACCAAAATGAAACCAATAATAGACTTACTTAAAAAGAAAAGAACAAAATGGTATATTGGGAGTCATTAATTGAGGTTGATAAAATGGTAATGTAGGGTACGCATTCACCCCCATAATAACTATGTTTATAACTAAGCCGCATTCAAATTGTAATCGATTAGTAACTCTTCCCTTGCAATTATTTATTTTATTGCACATACGAATACACGGTTTCCCTTGCGCAGCTCGAATATGCAATTGGGTTGCTTATTTGTTGACCCAGGTCATGTACTATTTATAAACCCTACAATATTCCCTGATGCTTTTGGCCTTCCGTCAATGTACATAGCCACTCCTTTATTTTGATCCTTATATTTTAGCTGTATATAATTTGGTTAACAAAGGCATACTCCCACGCATACTTCGTGTATATCGAATCCAACTACATCCTAATCTTTTGCACCAACAGGGTCCAACATACTCCATCAATTCAGTAACTTTGTCATAATAGACCTTTATGCCATCTATGCAAAATAGGACCAAACCATGTAATGACGATGGTGCTATGCGATATATCCTCTCATTGACACAAAAATTAGTGTTTATTGGAGGAAGTTCCTTGGGTACCCATTGTTTCTATAGATGTTTGTACCTCAAGGGCACCTCAACGTTGCCTATGCTCTCATCATCATAAGAACATGACCCCCCTTCAGCAAGAAAAAATTCCATGCGTTTACATAATTTTCTTCTAATCTTTTGACCTCTAGTTGATCTCCCCCTTTTAGACCTACTACATGTCTCACTTTCCTCTTCTCTTCCTGAATTTCCCTTGCTCGAGGAAGACAGATCTAAAAAATACCTATTTGGTGGTACCTGCACTCATAAGGATGTTGGATGAAGTTCTTTCATGGTGATGTGATCCCAAGGTGACATTATGATTAATCTATCATTTCATCGCTTGAATTTCATAGGTTATAAGGTAATCAAGTCTTGATAGATTGCAATTTATTGTTACTACCGTCCAAATGTGTCCATCACAAATCAAATCTACTTAACTTTTTAACTCCCAAACTTTGTAACAATTGTTAAATGTGACTATGGTCCACCAGTTACACAACCAAGGCCTCAAATGTATTCTAATTGTAATCAAAGGAATTTTCCTTCATTCAAGTAAATAAACTTGAAAGGAAACACCACCAAGTGGTTTATTGGACACCTACATGACTAAAAAATAGCAGCAAATTTACATTTAATTTCGATATGTCTAAGTGGTTAGCGGGGAGGGAGTGTGTACTAGGCCTGGTTAAGTCATTATAAGTTTAGGCTTTGGCAATAAATTTTTTTTTAATTCATTAAATCTTCCTGCCCACTGTATATTTGGTATGTTTTAAGGTAGGATGAGTGGTTGCATCAATGTTCTAGTTCTCTATGACAAGGTTTCAACATCTTCAAATAGTGAAAGTTAGTGCTCATAGTCATTTGAAACAACAACATTTTGATTATGTTTGATGGTAGGATTTGATAACTTAAAATATCTCTAACAACTCTAAGAGCTATAATGGGATGGCCACCATCATAGGAAAGATTCTTCATTCTCACTTTTAGGTGTTAAAGTTTAACAATACCTTGATTGATGAAAGAGCCCAAAGAGCCTTTCTCCATGGTATCCAAGTACACATAGCAACGGTCTTCTCTTATACAGTTGGACATAATTTAAAGAACTTAGCTAGGAATTATTCATTTAACCTAAGGTTTTCTCATAATGCCATCATTGGAAAAGTATGATCAAATTCTTCTATTATGAATAATTGGTCTATGTGCCTCTAGTAATCACTATAAATTTTTGTAATATGTTCTAATTAATTGCATCGTAGGAGAGAGAACCACCTCTGTTCTTCAAAGATTATATCTTCATTCATAATTTTTAAGGGTTGTGTGTGGAGGGAGGTTATCACTACCAAGAAGGGGAGGGGACCTTTCCCAGATAAGGCTTGTGGTGGAGGTATTAAAGAAGAATTGTATGCCTCTATTTCCCATTCATTAGATCTAGCTTAGCTCTAGCATATACTTGGGCTAAGCCCACAATTGCTTCACTCATGCAATGAAGGCTATGTGTGATGAAATCCTGTGACCCCAACCAAGATGTGGGTAGGATTATGGGAGTTTTTCCAAGACCTAAGGCTGGTTGATAAAATTGTGAAAGACTAAGCTATTTTTTTTTTCTTATCTTATACCATTTTATGAGAATGGGGGTGCCAATGTACGAGAAGATCTTTGGAAACTAGGCATGAAAATTGCAGTTTAAAGAGAATGGGGGTGCCAAACTTATAGTACTCATTGTCCCTTGGTCGTTGATTTTCCCTAAGTGCCATCAACCTCGTCCTCGACGCTGGTATTGACCTTTGTTTTCACTCCTCCAAACTCTTTCCTACAATATATTGACCTTTATTTCACCTCCAAACTCTTTGTCGGCAAGCAGGTATTGACCTTGTTTTTAACTCCAAACTCTTCCTCATACTGCATTGGACCTTGTTTCTCACTACTCCAAACTCTTTCCTACAATGGGTATTGATCCTTTCACTTCTCCAATTTGATCTAGCCACAACCCGGGTTTCATTAGGTTTTAGATTATGTTAATTAAATTGAAAATTATGGTGCTATTTAGCTAGGTTTTAATATTCTACAATATAGTTAAGCATATATTAGCTATATTTTACATAAAAAATAATATAATTATTCAACTTGTTATAATTATATATTATATTATTTAACAAAATTATTAAAATATGGCAAAATTATTATAATTAATAATTAATAATAAGTATATTTTATATGATACAAAAATATAATTAATATAATATATATTTAATATATAATAGTAATATATATACAATATAATAATATGAGAGAGAGAAACTAAATTTTGATTGGTTGTTTTCTTGTCAACAATCCAGGGATGGCATGTGTCCTTGGGGAGTTATGCTCAGGGTAGCATGCCATTTGATTAAAGATATGATAATTCTCCTTTGAGACCTCTTCAATGTACCTATTGCACACTTAAGGAGACAAAGATAAATATATATAGGGAAGAAAATATAGAGAGAGAGGGAGATAATGACAAACATACAAATAGAAAAGGAGACAAAGAGATAGAGAGGGGTAGAGAGATAAAGAGATAAGGATGAATAGATAGAGATATAGGGAGGGTGATTGATATATTCCCTCCCCTGCCTCTATCTCTATATCTCCCACTCATCTATGCTTCACCTCTTCCCCCCATCTATATTGAGCTATCTCTCCCTCTCCTTTCTCTCTCATTCAATCTACATCTCCTCCATATCTCCTAATTCTTATATCTCATCTCTATTTCTTTTTATCTCCCTCTCACTCCTCTCTCTATCTCTTTCTATCCATATCTTCTACCTCTATCAATGATCTCTATCTCTTTCACCATCCCTCTATCTCTATACCCCTTTCTATGTCTCTCCCTCTCCCTCTATATATATTGAGCTATCTCTCCCTCTCCCCATCTCTCCCTTTCTACATACACACTCTCCCTCTCCCCCTTTCTTTCTCTCCTCTCTACCTATCTATCTCCTCTCTTCTCTCTCTCTCTCTTTTCCTCTTCAACCCATCTCCCTCTCCCTCTTTCTCTATCATCTCTCCTCCCTCTACCTATCTCATATATCCCTCTCCCTCCCCCTCTCTATCTCCCCCTCTCTATCTCTCACCATCTCTCCCTCCCTATCCCCCTATCCATCAACTCACTATCTCCACCTCTCTTCCTTTCTCTTCCCATATATCTCCATCTCTCTTTCTCTTCCCATATATCTCTATCTCTCTCTCTTTCTCTCCCCATCTATCTCTATGTCCCCATATATTAACTAAGAAGCCATGCAAGCATACAATAGTATATGTTGGTAAAACTATAATAGTAATAGTGTTTTATTAAACCTATAGTAACACTTATCTTTCTAATGTCAGCCTTCTTATAAAATAGTATTTTATTAAACTATAAGTAGATTATTGTCACCACTCTTCATTCAACATGAAATTCCAAATTTAGCAATTGTTTTGTTGCTTTTGTCAAGTTTCATTAACCAAGCTATTTATTGGGTTGAATAAAGTTGTGTTATGACCCTTCGTCTCTTTAAAATAATTAGACAATATTAGCGAGATTAGGAAGGGGTGAAAACTAAACTCCTTCAAAATAGGGGTAGTTGTGGGTTTGTTGGGTTTCTTTGTATACTATATACTTAGTTCCTCTAGGATAAATAAAGTCATTTAGATCATTTTCTTAGTTGTGTATCCCCGCTAATCTGGTAGGCTTTTCATTTTAATTGACTACTACATAATAGTTTATGTGTTGAAAGAATTGTTTCCCATTCTTTATGGATTTTACATTGGAATACAAATCATATTTAATTTAAATATACTTCTAACTTCATAAGATATTTGTTTGAAATAAGTGCTTCATAACCCATCTAATCAAATCATAACCTATCAAAAAGTCAATAGGAATTTTCTAAAGAAAAGGACACTTGACCCAATCATAAGTTTATGGCCTTTGCAAAAAGGGGTGATCCACCTTAGCAATAACAACTACTTGATTTAGACCTAGTAGGTTCAACTCAACCAACCTATCAACCAGCCTTTAAGAGGCTTCCAAAAAGTTTAGATTGACGAATTTAAAAAATCCAAACAACTCTCAAATCCTAACAAAGAACAGAAGTCAGATTTCACACTTTGACTCCTTGAATCCTTGTAACAGTGCAAACCTAGTTTTTTCCCAATAACTCAAAACTTTCCCAAAACACTAGATAAACCCTTGATGGTTTTAGACACCCATTTTGGAGTTATTAAACATACTTCAAGGGAAAGTACAAGTGATTTTTCAAATTTTACAGTGATTTTGCACTCGTTGATTCCCTAAAGAAAACCTTATCTTGAGTATAATCCATCATAGTCACATATGATCACATCATTCTTGACCATTTGATATCATGAAAAACCTCCAAAATCTAGTATTTAAATAATTCATATCGGCAAGAATTTGTGCAGGTCTCTCTGATTCATAAATCATTATATTCTCATTTTTAGCATATTGGCGAAAGAACAAAAATGTCACACCGATCGGATTACATAAGAAGATACACATTGGAATGACACGGTCCACGTTCTCACTAATAAAGAGATTCATCGGCAAGACAAGTTCCATTGGGGTGAAATGAAAAGGTCATACAGAGGATATAGGTCTCACCGATGAAGTTCCATCGGCAAGAAACCTCTCTTGTCTCACCGATCAAAGCATAAGGAGTTGTATCAGAAGGAGTCTTGGCGACATGAGATCAAAGGAATAATCATCGGGGAGACTTATAACATCGGGTAAATTACTGAATGTCTTAGCAATACACCATGTCTTGCCGATGAAGACACAAATAGATCAAGATAGTTGTCGGGGTGACTCTTGGCGACATTTATATGAATTAGATGGATAGATTATGTGATATCAGCCTAATGTCTCCCCAACCAAAGGAATGTTTAATGAACGTTAGTCAAGCCTGAAAAAAATGATCGCCCAAATTTTGAATTGTCTTTTCGATAGAACATTTGATGTGACAATGGGTAAATTCGAAGATATGCTTGTGTTCAAAGCTAGGATTATGAAAGAAGACATATCACGGAGATTGGCTTATGGTCTCATCGATGAAGGGAATCTATAGGCAAGACAAGTCATCTCGACATGAAAAATATATGCTGGCTCGAACGTTTAAGTCTCACTGATGAAGTTTCATCATCGAGACCATCATTTCTTTCACCAACAGGAGCACTGGGAATATATCGGCGAGACATGTTCCATCGGTGTAAATCTTGAATGTTCACCTGACCCGCTAAGTTACACTGACAAGAGGATATCGGTAGGAGTTATGGTGACATATTCAAGACCAAAAGAAAAGTTATCAGCGAGAGTTATAACATTGGAGGAACCACTGAATGTGTTAGCAATACTAAAAGTCAGGCCGATGAAGAAACAAATGAACCAAAATGATTGTCAGGGTGACTCTTGGCGATGTATATGGGACAAATGTTAACATTAGTCAGATGTGTAGAGTGTTACCCTGATCAGCAGAGTATTCAGTGAACGTTGGTTGGGGCCTAATGTATAGATTGCCCAAATTTTGAAGGTGTCTTGCTGACCAGTTCATTTGATGTGATAGTAAGGAATTCAAAAATCTATTACATTCATGCCTGGAGTTAAAACATTAATGGTGCCACAGAGTACAGGTAATTTCATAAATTGAAAGGAAATCGTTGCAAAATGAACATTATTGCAAATTGGTAACGAAGGAAACAAGGAGACTAACAAAGGGCCAGAGAATTGTTTTAGTTGAAAGACCTCAATGAAAACTAGTAAGTCCTCTGCATTTTAACTTTTTCATTTCTACAATTTTAAGTGAGTAATATGGAAGCCACCAGCTCGAGGAAGTTGAAAGGTAGAAAACAAAGTGAGAGCAGTCACCCTAAGAGTAAGAAGCAAAAAGTTGAGTCTTGAATTGAGTCAGAGGGTGCTGAACGAAAGCTGAATCGAGATTTAATTGACCAATTTCCTAGCTTTGGGTCCAGAGGTAGACGCTCTGCACAATTGAGGGTGGAAGTGGATAAATTGCATGACAAGTGCAAGGACATAAGAGATATTTGGACCCCAATAAGAGGCTGTGATTTTTTAGATTCCACTTTCAATGAAGAGATCGTTTTGAGCCAATTTGTAATCCGTGGAGTCTAAATTTGGGAAAAATGGTTTGCGCTAATGTGTTTGTTAATATAGAGCTGGTAAAATGTTTGGCCACCCACTATGACTCAAAACTTAAGGCCATATGTGGACCATCTGGGAAATCGTTCATATACATATCAAAGGCTTCAATATGTGAGGTTTTTAAGTTGGAAGGGTGGTGTAATGAGAAAATTGTGAATGAAGAGTTGGAAAAGGAGTTTTGGAGAATGAACACCACTTACAAGGGTTGGAGGTTTCCCTTACATAGAATTAAACAAGATGGTAAAATTGTCCCACTTGATGATGGCAATGGGCCTCCATTCCATGTGGACTTATTCGAGCCCTATATGAGATATACCTATTTCTCGGTAGGACAAGTGTTGGGTATGGAAGTTCCTGAGTATATGTCCATTGTTCCCATGGTAATTGCAGCTGACATTCAATGTCATAATTCTAGGTTATTCGACTATGCTTCATTTGTCTCAAAGGAGTTCAACTTAGCATTGGTGGAAATCAAGAATAAATCCTCTATTCTACACCTTAGGCATTATTCTCTTTTAATGCATCTAGTATTGTACTTCAGACAAGAGTTAGGGATTTGGCTAGAAAAGTTGAAGGTTTCACAGTTTGATAAAGAGGGAAAATTGTTACCCATTCAATTGTGGACTGCCATTTGGGACAGTAGGTTTGCTAATTCCAGTTTCCTATATTTTGAAGAATATTTTGTAAAGCCAGTATATGAATTCTACAGTCATCCTTGTGCACACTCATTGTCTGATGAAATAAAATGCTTCCTCGGACCTAAGGACTTTAATGGACCAATTGATCACAATTGGGGAGATTGGTATTGCTTGGAAGTTGCTACTATGGTAAGGGTGTTTGGTTTTGAGGATTCTCCATTCTTTTTGCCTAAAACAGTCTCAGATAGGATTGCATATTTGGAAATTGTAAGAAAAATGGATTTTTCTAGTTTCATGAATTTTGGTTCATTCGGAAAACATGCATCTATTCCTAGTACTCTATGCTTTGGTGATTTTACTGTGCTTGCAAAGGAAAGATATGACTTGATCCTTGAAAAATTAATGCAGTATAATGTCAATAAGGGTCCACCAAGAGAAGGTTTTGATCCAAAGGGATATATCAATTCTGCCAAACAAAGGATAAACTTTGGACGATATGATCATGTGCCTTATCAGTTTGATGACATGATTAGAAATTTGGAGGTAGAGGAAGCAGAGAGAGTGGTGGAGGAATACAACCAAGGGTTTCCGGATATAGGGTTCCCTTTTTCTAGAGATGAGGAAACTGGAGAAGATATGCCATGAGACCTACCCAGTAGGATTTCTAGATTAAAAACTCAAGATTACAACTGGCCTCCTCGAGAACTAAGTGTTGAAGAGAGCCAACATACAGACACCAGACAGATGGAATATAGGTCATTTGTAGTAGAAAATGAATTTGTGAATTCTTCATAATTTAGATCTTTCTTGTATAAGCAAAAGGGCAAGGAGATAAGGGAGACAGTTGATAATATTACACCAAGCAATGAGGAGCAGCTACTAAATAATTTGAAATTAACTATGAATAGAGAAATGGCTAATATGACCCCCGACAAAGGAAGGAAAATGTTAGAGGATGCTGGAGTTATGATCTTTCCAGGGCTGGATTTGAATTTTGCATTGGTGTTTGATAGCTTCTTAAAGGATAATAGTGCCACACACAAGCTTAGTCTGGAGGGGGTAACAAAAATATATGTTGGATCCAAATATAACCCAGATGAAGGATCACTCATGATATGGGCCTTGTATCCACCTCATAGAAAGTCAGTGGTGATTGATACTGAGAAAGCATTTGGACAAGTCATGACTCTGAAGGTTGGAGAGGTAGATCCTGTGGCGACTGCAGACATTGGGATTAATGTGGCAAAATTAAATAAAGCCCAAATACAAATGTTGATAAAAGAAAAGGAAATGTACAAAATGAATAATGGAAGGATCATGAGAGAAAATTATCATTTGAAGGACATGCAAGGAGTCACAATGAGACCTCCTAAATTAATAACACATGGTGAAAGCTCACAAGTAAAAGATCATTGGGAGGAGTCAACTACATATTCACAAGGTAAATATGATACACTCGCTGCAATAATTAGGAAAAGGCAAGCAACTTAACGATTTGGTTGAATAAGCTATGGGGAGCATATTCAAATAACCATGTTACAGGGCAGGAACACAAGATAATTGATGGAAGGATTGAAGAAAAGTTCTGAGAATTAAATGAAAGAGATGTTCCTGACAGTGTGGCCATTGGTATGGGTAACCAAATTATAAAGAGACACGGGGACTATTATGAGGAATTGCGAGAAGATGCAAAGGGGCTGGTTGATGTTACGAATATGGGACTGCCTACACTATTTGAAGATGGAGAAAAGTTGAAAGATAAAGCCAAGTGGATCAAAGAATGTGAATTGATGTTGCAGGGAATTCTAGAAAATGCTATAGGGAAGGATTCGACATTGGACGAGAGCCGCGAGCACAATGAAAGGATGATAAAGGTGGAAATATCAGCTAGGAACGCATTAGGAGATGCCAATACTCATGAATGGAAAGATTATATAGATCATTTATCAAATGTTCATCTATGGCTAAATAGAGCCTAATCTCTTGTTTTAATTAGTTAAGTAAAATAAAAAATTTGTGAAGGGATGTGTCCCTTCCAAGTTTTGATGTATTTATATATGTTCCATAGTAATGCAATAGATATAGGAATTAGGAGATATTCAGTAGATAGCTTTCTAGCAAAATGCTTTCATATACAGAGACTCAAATGCATGTATTTTGATGGAGTAAATGAAGATATCTAAGTTATGGATTAATATTTTGGTATCAGTTGTTTGTTAAATTTATGCAGTTATTTGATTGTCTCCATTCTGATGCTTCTCTATTTTTTAAATTGATATAACAAGTTTATACTTAGTTTATCATTGTACATTTGCTATATATGTGTGATCTGGTTATTCAGTTCTCTCAAGTAGGGATTAAAATATTTTAATCAATCACAACAATTGGGAAGTGTTAGTTGGATTAATAAGAAGAATCACATAACTAGAATTTCCATTCTATCTCAAGAAGAGTTTGTCAATTATTCACTTGCACGTTTACACAAGTTGTAAACAATTTATGCCTGACAGTTTGAATTATTGCCATTATTGAAATCCACATTTGCAGATATTCATTAGACTCCATATACCCAATAAGGCACTGGTCTCCCCTTGTATTCTTTTATAATTTTCATTATTCTTATTTATTTTACACTTACATTTACAAATACACATACATATGCATTTACTGTTTTCATTTATTTCTCATGTAGTTTAATAGTTTGATCGATTTCATATTATATGTGTTGAAGACTTTAGAATTTCAATTACATTAATTTATGGATATGTTGTATCTATAACACTACAAAACCATATGCTCTTTGCATTTACACTTGCATTTAGAAATACACATTTATATACATAGATATAGATTTCTTTAATGATATGTTGCATTTATTGTTCTAGGAGAGCATCCAGTAATTGCATTTACATTTACATTTAAAAATACAAATACATACATACATACATACATATTTATGCATCCTACACCCTATTCATGCATCCTACAATTACAACAGTATCCATGGGGCCTTTTACACAAGCTACAGTAATCACAAAAAGTGTAAGAGCCCCTTTATATCATGTTTGGACTACAAAAGTATTTTAAATCCTAAACCATCAACAACCATTACAATGATCACTTTATGCCTTTTAAAGGCCTTTACACCTCAACCACTGAACAACCACCTCTACAATTGAATTTTTAATCTTTTATGATCACATGAAACATAAAACACACTAATTTCAAGGTTGTTAACATTACTATGCAAATGTTTTAATTTTTTGACCTTTCAAACATTAAAAAGTACATCATTAAATTAATTATGTAATTGCATAAAAATTAAAAACATCATGAATTAATTATGTAACCACATAAGTCAAATATAATTCTATCAAGAAATTAATATCAAATAGATATATAATCACATAACTCATACATTTCAATGTCATTGATATTATTCTTCATCCAACTCTTTGTCTGTATCATCTGATCCAGATTCAACATTGTAAGGATTGGTCATATCATCATCATCATCATTGATATCAGTTTCGTTAATGTCATCATCCACACAAAAATCATCTTCATGAACATTAACTCCTACATCATCATGATCTAGTTCCTCCTCTTCAACATCTTCGTCAGGGACATCATCAACTAACTGTTGATCCTGATCATCATCTACATCATCTTCTACATCTTCAGTATCTTCTTCTTCCACCACATTATACTTTACCGACCTTCCTCTTTGATCATGTCTAACAACAAATGACCAACCTGTTTTACCTGGAACCTCTGAGTAAAATACCTACTCACATTGGCTTGGAAGAACATAGGGCTCATTTCCAGCTCGCTCGATCGACCTTGTATTAACCATGGTAAATCCATTATCATGTTCAATAAAAGTTCTCTTGGATCATTTTCATTCAATCTTGCATGTACCATAGGACGACGAACAAAATTAATCTGAAGGACTTAAAGTCACACTCAAGTATATCATCCAAAATCCCATAGTATCAATTTTCTGAGACTTCTAGATGTATGTCACTTCTAGATGAAACATTAGTCACCTAAAAGATTGTAGTTATACCAGAATCACAAGTTTTCTTCATGTCATCCAACTTTTGATTTGAAATTTATGACCATTGCACCACATAGCCTTGTGGTGTTTCACTTGCATATGTCAAACATGTAAAATTATTGCAATATTTTGATAAACATATTTATTCTTGGCCGAATGTATGTAAAGAAAACAATCTCAACATATATATACATCAATATAATTGAAAATAATTAAATAATATGGGTGATTAATATATTTATATACTGTTTATCTCTTAAACCATATGCTAAATCAATTTCCCTTTGTGTAACATTGGAATCTCCATTATGATGAGCTTCCTTAACCAATAAAGCCACACCTTCCCATGTTAATGCGCGACCAGATTGTTGACATCGTTCAATCCATACCGTCATCCAATCAAGATTGTTTGTGACGTACAAATGAAGTGCATCCCACTTTCGGCCAATCAAAAAAATTTAAAATTCACAAACGACGTATAATTAGTTAAATACCATGGTATACGACCTTAATTTATAATTGATGTATATTGAAGATTAATAATTAAATAAGTATAATATACATAAAAACCATATGTGAAATGTATTCCAATTAATCTCCATTACCATCTTATAATTACCTCTCACTTTCCTCAATCTACCTTTCCCCATCAGGTACTCCCCTTCGAATTTGTTAATGGAGTTGGGATCCCAAATGCGATCTACATGGATCTTTGCTGCAAACTTAGGAAGATATTCACTAATGTACACCATGGTCTAGTATACCATATATCCCTCCACCATAGAACCCTCAAGATGTGCTCTTTGTCTAACCAAAGCCTTCAAAAATTTCAAGTGCCTCTCAACCATCCACATTGACCTTGTGTGTATAAGTACACATTTCAATCTCCTCAACCTGGTGTATGAGGTAGTGTTCTTGTGCATTGAAAAATGTCGAAGGTAGACACTTTTTCATTTCACACATTAGACAAAGAATTTTTTTCTTCTAATAATTTATATCTTCTTTATGGATTTCTTTAGATGACAACCATCTACAAGTGATTCAAGGCACAAATATATTAACGAGATTTAACAAAAATATACCGTATATTACATAACAAGTAAAACAAATGGCAATTATAAGATCTATACAATGAATTGAACAAATATCGCTACTTACCTCATGTATTTTCCAAGATCATATATAACTTTCTTAAAAGTGTTGTTGAAGTTATCTGGGAGAGATAGAGGTAGAACGTATTGCAACAATTATAAAATGATCTTTTCATTATTTTTTCAAAAGTAGTAAAAATAATACACTGAAAATTACATGCATTATACAAGTGTATATAATATACCAGAATAATTACCATAATGAAGGTATGCCAATCATGTATTTTCATCCCTGACCCAAATTCACCTTTCTTTGTTATTATATTGTTTATGTTCGTAGCAAATCCTGTGGGAAATCAAATTTTTTCGTATGACTTCTTTTATAGCATTGCTTTGTAGCTCTGTTAATAACCAAGGAAGGGAACTTATATTAATTTGGTCTCCATCTCTATTTAATTGAATGACATTTTTCATTGCATGATTGGCTTCCTGAAAGTCACTACAAATTTTGACAATTTTTTCTTTGTCATGCCTTCCATCCAATATTTTCCATAACGTTTCTGTTATATTCTTTCCAACATGCATTGTATCAAACAAATGCACAATTTGTAGCTGCTCATAGTAGGGAAACCTACTAAATTGTCTGGGACAACTTTTCAGTCCTTGTGGAAGCCAACCATTAATGCCTTGACGACCTTCATGAAGCATATAAGTTAAAAAAATTAACAACAACAATCATTGTCAATTACAACATGAGTAAACACAACACAATATAAAAATATAAATTCAAAACATATCATATATGATAGATAAACAATTTGATCAGATGTATAACCTTGACGATTAATTCTATTATATTCCAACTTCCATAGGTGAGGTGTCATTATTCGTGGTTTTGATGTAGTCTCTTCTTTCCCATTGAAAATATGTTTTTCATTACTTCGATACTTATAATTTCTCTGGAGGAAGTGCCTATACTCATCAAACACCTTCTTTCCTAAACTTGTTGAACGACGAGATTTCATCTTTGGACCACAAATTGGACATGCATATTTTCCCTTTGTTTGAAGACCTGCAAGATCATATATAATTGGATTAAATATGTCAATTTTTATAATTATATGTAATGAACAGATTATTTAAAAAACATGCATGATATCTAATTCATAAAATTAAATATTGTTAAAGTGCAGTCAAACGTTATAACATACCACAAAAATGTGTTAGTCCTAGGGCATCATGAATTGTCCATACAAGCATTGCATGGAATTGAAATTGTCTTTGTCCTATTGGTCTAGAGACATCATACATAGTGATGCCATTCCATAACTTTAGTAACTCGTCGATAAGAGGCTCATATATACATTCATATCTTTAACTTGGTACTTACCTGGTTGAATGAACATAAACATTACATAATTATTATAACCATTTTACTGCAATATATATAAATTAATGTACATGACTATTGAATGAAAAAAATATGTCGTTATGCAACAAATAAGACAAATGAGATGCTACTACATTAAATAAAATTGATGTAAACAAATACTTGGTACAATCATTGACAACATTATGTGCTCCCTCTTTATTGACATCCATGGAGGAATGTTATTTTTGATAACAAAAACAGTCCACGCCGAGTAAATAGATCTCAACTCACCAAATGGATTGACACTGTCCGCTGCCAATGAAAGCTTGAGATTACGATGTTCTTCTTTAAAGTGTGGCCATTTTTCATCCATGTCCCTAAATTCATAACCATCCGCAGGCATTCGAAGAATGTCATCTCCACTTCTATTCCGTGTATGGTAATCCATAAATTGCGCTAAGCTTTCACACCTAAATAATCGTTGCATACGTGGAATAATGGGAATATAACGAAGAAGCTTGTGAGTCACCTTTTTTGTTAGTTGATCTATTTGATATCTACCGATATGACATTCTGGGCATTCTGTTGCAAAATCATGTTGTTTATGATATATAATATGATCATTGGGACATGCATCTATTGCTTGATACTCCATTATGATATCTTTCATAATGGCAGATAAATCTCGGTATGAGCGAGGTAAAATATTTGATGGTGGTAACAAAAATTCACCAATCAATCTACAACAAAAAATAATTTGTTAATATAAAGAATATTAATGGTACATATTTCATCCTTTATTTACTAGTGATGAACTAACAACAATTAAAATAGATGAAAAAAGATGACATATATGACATGCCTTAACATCTGTGAGATTGCTATGTTTGATAAACCATTCATAACCTTCAAGTTCAACAACAACAATACAACAGAGAGAAGAGTTTTTGGGGAGCCTTCATAAAGGGGCTTGTATGCCTTCTGTAATGCCCCGTCTTAATAACCTAAGAATGTTGCAAAAGTGTTGAAAAGGTGTAATAATTTTTTTTTAAAGTTTAATTATTAGGTTAATTAGTTGCATACATTCATTAGGCTAAGTGACATTACACTACTTTGAGTTTTCCATAAGTGACTTAAGTATTTCGCATTGCACATAATCAATATTAACATAAAGATAAACATTGCATAACATAGAAATTTCCATTCAAGATAACATAATAAAGTACATTCATGTTTTTCTATACATTGCATTGATAATTATACAATACTCATCCATCTGATGAGGTAGTTCAAATAATAGTTACACTTTACAAATGATCACCTCACAACATTGAGGGATGTTTTACATTATACAATGATGAAAGTACAGATAAGATCCAAGTGCTAGCTCTCCATCCATAAAGCTCTCGATGCCATGATCATACTGGGGACCCAACGGAGTAAGGTGCACATTCCACCCAACCATGTGGTACCCGTAAGTCCACCCCCCGTGCTAGGAGATAGTAATGAGGTTACCTAGACCTAATCTACTAACCCTAGACACTAGTACAAAACATTCTAATGGTTACATTGCTTCCAGATTTAGACAATTGAATGTTTCACAAATACAAGGTTAACTGTTATTCTAGGTGGAGTGTCATCACAACGATGCAAAGGTTACCCTGGTGTTTCTTCCTAGGTTTTGGCCCCCAATCCTTGGGTTACCCTGGTAACCTCTTACGAAACCCAGCCCCTATTGCATACTGTTGCAGAATCGAATGTCTTTTAAAGGAATAAGACACCGATTTGCCATTCCAGGCCTTCTCAACTTATACTCATGACTGTAGTAGCTCAAGAGTCATAAGAGAGGCATGCACATCTTGTTAAAAGTTTTAAATCTAACTACTATGTCATTTAATTATCACTGACTTAGTTAACTATTTGTAAGTTACCCTGACACCACTTTGTGTGTCGGCCCTTACAAATAGCCACTCCCCTAAACATAACAAGGTATCTAAGTTTTCTGACTATGGTTTACAGGTGTACAATCATACAAGATACAATTTCGACACTGTCCATACAAACATCAAAGTTTATGTTCTCAAATATCTGGTATCTAAATACCATACAAAAAAAACATGTACACATGAAAAAAAAACAATACAGAAATTCAGTTTAACAACCACTATCCCCTCTTTTACAATTAATCTGAAAGACTTTGAAAAGAAAACTACGTACTTTCCCAATTTGACCAATTAAAAACACAATTGAAACAAACCAGAAAAATTAAACGTCTACCATTCGGATATATTAAATCCAATCATTCAAATATAACTACATACAAACTAATCAACTTAATGAAATTTCTAATTCTACCATTCTAACTCATAACTTTCACAATTTTATATATAGAAATAATCATCAATTGTCAAATCAAATATTTTAATCCAAACTCTCATTAATTATTCTAATATAAAACAAACACATAATTAATTTTATTTAAATCATGGTTTAATATTATTAATTATATTATAAAATCATCTTAATAAATTACATGTAATAAAATTTCAATTTATTAATAAATTTATATAATATATATTATAATATTATATAGTATATATAATATATTCAAAATATATTATATATAAAATATACATATTAATAATATATATAATATAAATAGAAATTAACTTTTATATAAATTAGATATTAAATAAAACGAAATTTTAAATAGAGTCTTTGTTTACTGCGTAGCCCGCAGTCCTCACGGGAGGATGCGTTGCCTGTGGGGCAGCGCTTCCTCCACAAATATGTGGAGGGCGCTGCCTCACAGCAGCCACACCCCCACTTAGGGAGCGGTGGCTGGGAGATAAACTCCCCCACCGCACAGGGAAAGAAATAAAACAAATTTATTTTTAATAATTTCGGATTAAATTCGCCATACGGCAAATTCTCCGAATTCGTAAATTTAAACCAAAACTTTCTAATAATTATCTTTGATTTACACAGCAGTAAATGTATAAATATGTATATATATTTTTTAAAAGAAATACCAATGAATCTTTATATACAGAGGTAAATTTTCTGGTAAGTTTTTCTACAGAAATTAGAAAGAGTAAAGAATTTTTTTTACAGATAATTTTCTGTACAATATGTTTTCAATGAAACTTTCACCTGGAAGTAATAATATTTTTTAAAATAAAACCCCATATCTTCTTTAATTCAAATTTCAATCACAACTTTTTCCAGTAATATTTTCCAAAAACTTCTTTTCTCAAAATAACAAGGAACTAATATTTTACTAAATAACAGAGTATACATTTTATTTTTTTTGAATTTCTTTCATTGTTTTCCCTAATCTTGTTTTCTTGAAATTCATATAGATAACATAAAGTTTTACTGAAAGAATTCAAAGAAAAACAAGAATTTCAACAATAAAGAAAATTATTCTTTCAACAAACAAATAACTAGAGAAATACCTTTTTCCTGTATTTTGAAGATTTGATAGTTGTTGGAGAAAATCTTTTGCCTGTAGATTCCACAATAGCCTGTAGCTTCCACAATAGCTTCCCCGAGAACAAAACTCAAATAGCTTATCCAACCACCAAGATCCTCCAAGGGATCTTCCACAAATATACAACCAGAGAAATAATAATTTTCTAAGAAATAAGGACTTTTACACAGAGATTTTTTTTTTTGCAAAAGCTTCTTTTAATTTCCCCGTGAGGAAATTGAATATCCCCAGTATTTTTCCAAGATCCAAAATATCCTCCGTGAAGAAATTTCTCAAAAACCTCATTTAACACACTGGCACACATGTCGAGAAGTGGTTATGAGAAATATCTTCTCCACTTCTCGGCAATTTGCCAATTCCAATTTTGCATGCAAGTTGATTAATTTATTTTAATTTAAATTTTACAACTACTATTCAAATCTCATGCATATTTCAAATTTAAATTTACAATTTTCCATAATTCATTTAATTTTTTCAAATATAACTATTTACTCACTTAATATTTTAATTTAACTAATTAATTTATTTAATTAAATAAGTTTGATCTTTTAAAATCAAACCATTTAACCAAATAAGCTAATTAATTAATTAAATAATCAAGCAAGTAATTTCTTTAACATTTAAAATTAATTTAAATAACAATAATTTAAAACACAATATTCCAACATTAAAAATTAACCAAATTTGCTTTCAACAATTTATTCAAACAAAAACTGACAATACAAACCTATGACTCTGAACTAAAACAGACAAAGTACTAAGACCAAGATTAGAGACTAGGCTAGGGTAAACCAAACTACTATCTCCCAATCAACGTTTCCGTTGAGTCTTGACACGCTCAGACCTGAGTAACCAGGCGGAGTCGGTGTCATGTACCTGCAAATCCTGGAACCAAGCAAATAACGTGCATACATATACATATATAAAACATTAAACAGACACACCGTGCGGAGAAAATCATAGATATCGCAGGGCACTCGCAAGCGAGTGATGCAATTCCGTTCTTCACACCAATACACTTCACAGCAAACTGACGAAATAAATAGCTGTTAGTCCATCATAAACATGTACACATCAATGATCAACTGAAAGTAAACATCTACACTAACTCAAAGCATATCAGAAAACAATAATCACCATACAAAGTATCATCGTGTCACAGAATAATCCACTATCGCTCAAAACCAGCGATTAAATATCCAACAAAGCATCATAGATCTAACAGTATAAAAACATAACAACAAGAAACATAAGCATAAACGGAGGGGTACTACACCTTCTCAAGTACAGGTAAATCATGAACATCATCAAAGTCATCTCGATCATCATGATCAGCTCTGCCACTAAATGTGTCATGGATCAATGTATTTGTACCATAATCTTCAACTATTTTTTCTGGCGCATGATCATCTTCTTCCATAGGATCATTAACTTCATCTTTGATATTCACAGCTCCATGTTCATCCACTTGCAAAACCACATTCTTTGGGTCGTGATAATCCATATCATGTGCCCTAGGGTGCCCCACCTTTATAATAATGATAGACACAAATAAAACATGATCATGATCAAGTGATTTTATATATATGTAAAATGTTAAAATGATATAAACATTTAGAAATTCAATCAATATAAACACATATAATGAACAACTTAATAATGGATGAGAGTCATGCCCCCCTTCAACGTGACCATGTTTCCTACAATGTTTCTCAGCTGTTGTGATTAAAATTTGTCTCATCTTTAAGCCCTTGTAATTATTGCAAGGACAATAACATTTCCCATCACCCTTTCTTTTCAATCTAGCCCACAATCTATCAAATGTCTCTTCATTTTGTTCTGGACTAATATTATCTGACATGATTTTTCTTTACCAAGCTTGAATATTTAGATCTTCAAAAAATATCAAACTCACACTCCAATATTTTTTATTCATAGACAGGTAACAAAATCTAATAATTCGATATTTTACACCAAAAAAATTCGGCATGCAACCACCCCTGCAAAAGAGAAGATAGTCTGAAGTTAATGACCCCAAAAAACACTTTAAAATGCTAATTCCAAAACTTATTAAATTCTGATTTTACTATGATTTCCAACCGTTAGTCTCCTAAAATCAGAATAGTGAACTTGCACAACAAAATCTGAAAATGCAACTCTGAAAATGCACAAGTCTAAAAATGAAATTTGATGAGATGTTGCTTTAAAATATGATTTTAAAACCTGGAAGTACAAATCTGACTTCACAAATGAATTATGGGAAAGGACAATGACTACCGTCAACCTGGCAATAGCTTCTTGAATTTTTTCTGATTTTTCCCAAGAAAATCGTCCTCAGTTCTCCACAAACTGTCGTAAGTATAGCAAATTCGCAAGCAAAGCAAATTCGTAAGTATAGCAAAATTTTGTCGCAATAAATAGTTGAGCTCACTTTTTATTTATGTCGGCCTCAATTTTGACTTCACATGTTCATCAAAATTTTGACAAAAACTCTTTGTCACAATTTTGAAAAAAAATAGGTTCATCAAAATTTCGACGAACGTCGGGGATAAAATTAATTTTTTTTGAAAATTACACATTAAATATCACTAGTACCCAACAATACATCTAATTATCCATCTTTTGTCAAAAAATTTCATCGGATTTTGCAGTAAAATGAGTTAGTGCATTCAAAGGTTTGAATTGAGATAGTAGCATCTACATATGCCTGATTACAGTTCCGGTTAGGCTCATCAATCAATTTCTTGACCTTCTGATTGGTTCTGCTCTTCTGCTCTGTTCTACTTTAACTCACATCACAAAATATTTAATGCACAAGTGAAACTGTGCATAATCGCTCTTCAATCCTTCTGATATTCACAACACACACTAACACACTTTATACATACATCAAAATGATGTAATCAATCACTTATATATCTCCGCTACTAATGATTTAATCACTACATGTCGGCTTCAACAAAACATGAAAATATTTAAAAACTATTGGCTCAAATCATGAATAATATTCAATGCGCATCCACCAAAGTCGGCCACAACATAGTTAGGACCCAATTTAGCATGCTCAAACACAAAAACACTTAAATAATTACTCCTCAAATATCCGCGACACATTACATTCACTTAGTCAGCCTTGATGTGCTGATGAACAAAAAATTAATCAACCAGATCTACTATCTTGCACACAAATCGATACGAGGCTCCAAGATTCAAGAATAACATAGATCATACACCAAACTACCTTCCCTAAGATCCACAACTCAAAATACTAATAGAAAATTTGCATATGAATCAATGAACACAATTCTGTTGGATGATTTGTTCTAACTTGACTGTCTTCGATCTGTCTACTGGTATGATCAAATGATGATGTGTGGACCAAATAACTAACTAGGGTTGCCATCAATGACAACACCTGAAAACATTTGCAATGTCTCTTTCCAACAATCTCCCCCTTTGGCATTGATGGAAACACTTAGTGAAAAATGACTAAGTGTCGGATCAGTACCAACATGAATTACACTACCAACTTCAAAAATTCAAAAAGATCTTCAATCACAGCTCAAAATTACAACTCCTCTTGAGATGAATATACATTTTTCACTATACTACTCTCCCCTTTTGAAATCAATGGCAAAGACGAGGAATCCACATACCAAAAATCAAACAAAATTGATGCATATGTACACACGTGTTCTTACAACTTACATAGACTTGAATAGATTTGAAAAATTGTTCTTCAACAGGTTCAAACTTGTGTCCCAACCTTTCCTGAGACTCTCCAAGATAGTCATGTGACCACATAATAGATAAGATTGTATCTCTGCAGACTCAAGGTTCACTCGATCACTAACCGCTAAAGCTTCTTGTGATTCCTTCAATGCACTCAACATTGTTTCCATCTTCAGACCAATTAGGCCTCTAAGCTCACATGCTCTTTCCACAATTCTATCATTAACATGCTTCAAACTATTTATCTTGTCAAGTAGGGATATAACCCGACCTTCTTGCTTTCCAACAGAAACAGTTAAAGGATCAAAGGCATTAGAAATAGAAGCTAACTGTTTCTCATGATCCTTAATCTTGTTTTCATTGTCCTCAGTAAATTTTGACAAAGATAAACAAGACTTGTAGATCTTTCCACCTTCAGATAGAGCACTTTGAATATTCTTCACACAGGTAGCTAATAATGATTTTTCATTAGCAGTCATGCACTTTAGCCTATTGAACCTTTTATCATCAAATTCCTTATGTACCTTGACCTCAATTGACTTCTCAAGGGACTCAAAATGAGTACTTACAAAATTAATAAGCCTCTTCAGCTCACCAGAGGGAGAACCGAATGGATCCTTAACATGAGTAGGAATGATTCTCTCCAAGATGCCAGATGCGAGACTCAATAGCTCACTATCCTCAATGTGAAACTTCAACAATTCTTCCCTAGCCTTCACCTGTGCAAATGATGCAACTTTCAATTTATGAATCAGAGACAAAGTAGCCAAATTAATAGGAACTTCACCCAATTCAAGATCAAAATCTTCCTATTGCTCTACCAGAAACTTCTTCACTGCCTCTGTAGTGTCTCTTGCTTCAACTAGAACTTTCTTTAGTACTGTTTCCTCATCTATCGATTCCTACTTGTCTTTAGGAATCTCAATTTCTTCACTTGACATCTCCTTTTCTTCAACCGACAAAAATTTAGGAGCTTCAGTCTCCATAGGTATTTCAGTATCATGCACACTGAGAGGAATCTAGGTGTCCTCAACTGTATCTTCCTTTACCTCTTCATCCACTAGACCAGATGCAATATCTTCAACATGCACTTCTTTAGAGACAACTTTGATTATGTTCCTTAACAAAAATTCCTTCAGAATTCTTTCAGTTTCTTTTGCTACCTCTTCAGTCCTACCAATCATAAGCTTTTTTACTCTTGTTTTTCTCTTGAAATCCTTCTTAGCTTCATTTAGGATTTTCTTCATTTCCTCAATAGACATCACCGGACATAAATCTACAAGAATCTGTTCTCTCATTTGCTCTTCTTTAGTTCTTGCACTTACTCTTCTCATTTCCAAAATTTCATATAGTTCTTTGGGTAATTCAGTCATTATTTCAACGAGAGTCATATTGAAATTGTTCAAATACTTTATTGTAGCCTCCTCAAGAAATCTTTGACCAACACTATCAAAGGTATCATACCATTCACAAAGTGGCTTAAGATTACCATCCTTTATTATGCCTCTCTCAACTTCCTTTACAAACATACCAGGTTTTTCAATTTTCACCTTCTTCTTTGCTTTTTCTTCTTCACCGGAGGGCTTGTCCTTAGTGACTTTTGTTGCCTAGGTGCCCATATGCTTTATTTCTCTTACTTCTTCATCAGATTCAGTCTCTTCATCTTCTAAAATAGTTGTGTAGACTCTTGTACTCTTGTCCTTCTTCCTCTTACTGGATGCCTTGGCTTGAGCTTTCATATGACTTGTCTTCTTCGTAGGACTGGATAGGGGTGTAGAGCTCCTTGTTGATATAGTATGGGCAGAGGATGTTGTAAGACTAGAAGATTCAGTTCTAGTAGGCTCTTTTTCAGCTTTAGCTTGTTCTCTCTTTCTTCTGGCTTCTCTCACAACTTCTGTAGATATACCCATTCTTTCTACAAAGGCTTCCACTTCTTTCCTTACTCTCTGGACTATCATTGGTTTCTTGAACTGCTCATGGACTTGCATATCCTTTTTTGCATAGGTTCCAAACCTCTCTTCTGTCGGATCGAGAGGCTTGCTCAACAAATGTTGTGCATATAGTTCCAATATGCTCTCCTCAACTTCATAGCCCATTGGCATAATCTAGACCATTCTAGGATCAATAGCTTCCATCAAGCATTGATCAATGTCAACCATAAAAAAAATTATGTCCTTGTACTTCTCCATAATAGAAGTAGGAATTCTTTCTCTTTCTTGCATTTCATTCTGAAATTTCTTGAAATATCCCCAACTATTAGTTTTCCTTGTCTTACTATCACCAATGCTGTATAACATGTCTCTAATCTGAACAACTACAGGCTTATCTCTTTTCCAATGCACTTTCCGAACTCCCAAAACTTCATTCATGAAATAAAAGAACAAACACAACAACAGATTACCATATTTAAAGGAATTCTTCTTATCTTTCTTGATCTTACCAAGATTCTCCATAAGCTGACTTCAAAGTAACTCACATAGGTCATAATCTACATTATCCTTCACCATCTGATATGCTACATAAATAGTTGTACCAGATATAGAATTATCTTGGATGGAATGATAGATCTTGTAACTAATGACCATCGAGAAAAATTTCACATCCACATCAATAATGTCATCAATTGTCATAGCTCTTTTATCAAACACTGAAACGGTTGCATTAGTAACTATCCGATTCTTCATGGACTTCAAGATCGACAACCCATCAAAGAAATTTAAGCTAGTAATAGCGCTTATAGCTTCTTATGTAATCTTAAAAGGTTGACTCAACCACATAAATTCAACATGAACTCGACTCAAAACATATCAGACCCATTTGCTTTCATCAAACATAGGGAATTTTATGATTTGCGTGAATTTCTTCTCCTCTAGGGTTTTGAATTTGAGCTTTACCTTGAAATATTCTTCAACTATATGATTGGAATACAAATTCAACAACTGTGAGCTCTCTAACTCCTCAATATTTGCATGAATGTATGCTCTAATGTCTTCAATATGCAAGACGTCATACATAACAAACAAAAATGCACCTAAGGGCTTGGTCTCAATAGACTTGAAGGGATGCCACTTGAATTTCAGATGGGGTCTATCTTTGATGTCAACTACCAATGGAGTAGCCATTTTCATAAATTCACAAGTTCACAAGTTTTCCCGATAAATACCTTTTTTCCGGATTAGGGTTTGATTGCCGAATCACCTTCACACTTGAATCTCGCCACAATTCACCAAAGTTCACTTCAGAGCTCTCAAACTTCTTCTCCTTCAAATGAAAAGTGAAAAATGAAGAATACAAATGACCTTTTATCATTCACACACCTAACCTTTTGTCATAATAAATGCTTTTACCCTAACTCATTTGGATACCCTATTTCCATACTCTGTGAAAGATAACTCTTTTGCGGACCTTCAACTCTGCATAATACTCTCTCCAATTGTTTCAACATATGTAGAACATCTATGAAATCACTGCACTCATCCACATCCCGGTATCAACTACCAATAGGGGGTTTGAAATATTTTCTTGACAGCTCCCCCTAGGCCAGAGGCCTTAATCTAATTCTCAGAGGAATTACTAGAAGCTGGATTTGGTGCTGACTCATTTCCTACAACAGAGGGACTCTTCTTCACCCATGTCTTCTTCATTTGCTTCCTAATTTCATCTATAGTGAATTTTCCTTTTCCCTTTTCATCCTTTTGCATGTTTCTTTGATTTACCAAACCTCATTTGTAAAATCTAGCATTGTGACTAGATTTGTTGCAATTGTAACACACCAAATTTCTTTGTCCAGACTAGTTGTTCCATTAATTTTCTCTTGATCTACGCTAGTTAGTAATATGGAAAAATCTATTGCATGTATAACATCTGACATCTCTATAAAATTTGTTCATCATATTTCTGCATTCATTTGACTTATGACCATACTTATTGTAATTAAAGCACTGACCTGAGAATGATGGACCACTTGGATTCATTTTTTTCTACATTAATCCACCATATGACCAAACTTATTGCAAATAAAACAATAACCATTGAATCTTTGAGCATTAGGTTGTCTTACTAGATACCTTCCAGGTTTGTTCATCTGATTTCCTTTCCTAAATCTCCTTTGTCTAGATCCGAAACTTTCTCCTTTCTCATATCCAAGACCTCGTTTGTCACCTTCAATCCTCTGACTTTTAATCAGTTCATCTAGCTTGGCTGAGCTAATCTTGAACTTCTCCTTGAATTCATTTGCAATAGCAAGTTCATCTCTGAGATTAACAATCTGCTTTTCAATCTCTTCTTCATTATGTCTAGATTGTTCCAATTCAAGCTCCAACTGATTGAATCCATGAGTAATTCAACTGTATTCTTTAGATTTCTCTTTCAAGGATTGAGCAAGATTCTCTTCATTCTTCTTTCTATCTTCAATCTCCTTGGTCATCCTCATCATAATAGATTCCATCTCATGTTTTAGGAATGCATTATCTCTGGAAAACTTTTCACATTCTTTTGTATTTTCCTTTAGGGCTTGTCTCAGTTGTTCATCTTCCATGCTTTTACTATCTTCCTTCTTGATCTAATCATAGAGTTCCCTTCTCTTCTCCTTGGACTTATTGATTTTATCTTTCAATGACTCAATTAATTTCTCAACATTCATGAGATTTGCTTGCAATTCTCGAACTTCAGATTTTGACTAATCAAGATCATCTAGGGCCACCAAAATTTGTTGTTGAAGATTGCTTGAATCCATTGAAACACTTTCCAAGATCTTCCCCAAGCTGTTAAACTTCTTCTGAGGAACTAGGCTCTAATACCAATTTTTGGAATCAAGGAACACTGAGGGGGGGCGAATCAGTGTTCTACAATTTTTAACTTTATTAATCTAATCCTTAAAGTGCTGATAACATTCAACCAAAAGAGAGATGCATGAACAAAAAACAATAAACCACAACACCATAACACAAGGATTTTTTAACGTGGAAACCTGGTTAGGGGAAAAACCACAGTGGAGGTCAATCCACAATATTATTTGAGTATACTCAAAAAGATGTTTTACAAAATGGGAATGCACTTGCATTTAGGCACACTACCTAGAGCTCACTACTCAAAAATGGAAAGTGTCACTACCTTACAAAATATTTGGATTGCATCCAAAGGTTTGAACTGAGATAGTAGCATCTACATATTCCTGATTACAGTTCTGGTTAGGCTCATCAATTAATTTCTTGACCTTATGACTGGTTATGCTCTTCTGCTCTATTATGCTTTAACTCACATCACAAAATCTTTAATGCACAAGTGAAACTGTGCATAATCTCTCTTCAATCCTTCTAATATTCACAACACACACTAACAAACTTTATACATACATCAAAATGATGTAATCGATCACTTATATATATTTTCTACTAAGGATTTAATCACTACATGTCAGCTTCAACAAAACATGAAAATATTTACAAACTGTCGACTCAAATCATGAATAATATTCAATGTGCATCCACCAAATCCGGCCACAACATAGTTAGGACCCAATTTAACATGCTCGAACACAAAAACACTTAAATAATTACTCCTCGAATATTCGCGACACACTACATTCACTTAGCCTTCATGCACTGATGAACACAAAATTAATCAACCGAATCTACTATCTTGCACAAAAATTGATACAAGGCTCCAAGATTCAAGAATAACACATATCATACACTAGACTACCTTCCTTGAGATCCACAACTCAAAATACTAACAAAAAATTTGCATATGAATCGATGAATACAATTCTGTTGGATGCTTTGTTCTAACTTGACTGTCTTCAATCTGTCTACTAGTATGATCAAATGATGATGTGTGGAATGGATAATTGACCAGGTTTTCCATAAATGACAACACTTGAAAAAAATTACAGTGTCTCTTGCCAAGACTTCCACCTAAATCTGCAAACAAAAATCAAGAGGGAAAAATGTTTTGTTTTTGGTGAATGGGGGTTTACCTTGGTCAAACATCATTTTGGTAATAAAACCTTGAAATGAAACAAAATATCATGAAAGGAATGATGAATGAACAACTCAATGTCACAACTCACCAAACCATTAAATAAACCTTGGATTATAAATTTGCAACTTGCATGAAATTACTTTAATGGATATGGATCTTGAACCTTGAATCTTGACTTGAAATAATGTTTTGAATGCTTGAATGGATCATAAAACCTATATCATCATATTAGCTCCAATAACATGCATGATGCAATAATACTTTGATACGACAATTGGATCTTGATTGTTGCAATAAATCTACTCTTAAATACCTTGAATTGCTCTTGAAAGTGCTCTTGAATTATAACTTGATCTCATGAAAATATTCTAGGTGAAACAGAGTCAAATGACCTTATATTTATAGATATGTATCCTTAATTTCCTGATATTCAAATATCACAAGTCAGCATCTTAATATAGATTTGAAAATGTTAAAATATCACTTATAAAAACATAATTTAAATTTAGGTCCTAGGTCTAAGGGATTTTCCCATGGGCAAATGGGTCCTAGGTCTAAGGGAGGACCCATTCACCCATAGGTGAATGGGTCCTAGGTCCCTTACCCTAGGACACACATTGCTCAATGAGAAGTGGTATGTCAAACAATTAATGAATGTTGAGTTTCCTCTTCAAAAAATGCAATAAAATAGGCTTGGATTTGAATTAAAGGGGTCAATAAAGGAAAATTAAGTTCAATTAACTAAAGGATCCCCAGATAAGTGTGAAAGTGTAAAGAGACCTATACTTTACAACAACAAAAATAAGTCAAAATTAAGTCCATTTTAATATTAATTCTAAATTAAGTGTGAATGTAAAAGGGATACATTTTTCTACACTACAAATGTTTTCCTCTTGCTAACATTTCTTCAGTTAGTCCTTGCAATCATCTTTATGGTGTACTATGACACAAAAAAATAAATGCATCAGTTGTATCATCCTACATCCATACTCATGTTAGAACATCATAATCATATGCATATTAGGTCATTCATATTGCATAAAAATACAAAAAAAGTATTGCATCACATTATAGAATCATCATCAATGTAGCATCGTATAAAGCATTGCATAACATGTCATAAGCATATAATTCCATCTTGCATATATGTCATACAAATATATTAATCCCATCATAAAACATAAGCATTAGATATTCATACATAACATCATCCATATAAGCATAAATCAATGTCATGTGTATCCATCCATATTATAGCATGTAACATACATCATAAATCCATGTGCATATCATATAGGAACCATCATATAAAAATAGAATTTATAACATTAGATCATATCCCATAGAAACATGCATATAAAAAATTAGACATCATATACTCACCACTAAAATGATGTATCTCATATATATAAAAATTGTGTCATAGTACAAAGCTGGAATGTCTATAAAAAATGGAGCTCAGAAGCTCGATCAAAATAAACATACGTACAAATATAAAATCAATTGAGCTAGCCCGAGCTACCCTTAACCTATGTGCATGATGACCTCAGATATGGCATGTCCTATCTTGGCCCTAGATGAACTTGATCTACACGTGGTCGTGGCGGTGGATAATGTGACCTCCTAGGTCTTGATACTCCACCACTACTCACTAACCTATATGAATGGGATCTGATCTAAGTATAACTAGGTGCTCTCTATAAATGTGGCATCACATCCTCATACATCTCTATGTAGTACTAAGCCTCCCAACTAGCTTGATAAAGTGTGCATGTAAAATCAACATTGGGCCCACTCACAATCTCGATAAAATATAGGGACCACTTCTCGGTTGTCTGCACTCTAATAACCATGATATCTTGCTTGATAGTCAACTGCACTACCTATACTTGAAGGGTCTAAACTTGGGTTTGAAAAGCTATAATCTACACTTGTGCACCATCATATCCGTTGGCCTCAACCTCCTCCTCCATCACATCTCGAATAGCCTCTCTCATGGGGGACATCCTCCAACCCCTCATTGACTTCCATATCCCAAACATCCTCCTCCTTTTGAACCTCAACATAATACATCTCCTACTCCTATTGAGCAACATCCTCCTCCTCACAGGTAGCATCATCATCCTCCCACACCTCCTCCTCCTTAGTGATGGGTGGAAATTATCCCAGAATAATAGGTGGGACTCTACCCTTTCCTCTCTTATCATCCCTACCTCCACCTCTTCCCTCATCATCACCTCTCCCTCTCTCCCTCCCCCTCAATTGGACTTTGGGTCATTTTCCTAGTCTCTCTCAAGGAAATGGCACCCCATGATCTATGAACGATCTATGCTATAACCACTAGGCATCATACTCTAGTGTGGTCCTCAAATCTACAATATCTATCTTGACACCCCACTATATAGGCTACAGATGGTCAAACTCTTGAAATATAACCTATGGACTGATCATGGGTCCCTAGTGACCCACCTCTCGAGTTGATTGCAAAAACCTAGCTATACCCATTGACACACCCAACCTCTCCACAAACTACCAAAGAACTCACTCTGACAACTGCCTCTTTATGATATGTTGTGATTAGAATATGTGTCTAATAAAATACCTTGTCTACTAGTAGTATGGTAGATGCTTTGCATCATCATCCCATGTGGTACATTGTCTGTAGCGTCTCTAGGTGAAACCAACAAGTAGATCAATCTTGTGCCTCCAGTAGCCAACATCCCCAACATGTTAATGAGTGATAGCCCCACCATACATGAAAACATATAGTAAACTAGTAGGTAGGTCTATGTTAGTAGCTATTGGTCTGAAAATAACAATATGCTCCCATGCCCATACGTGGAGTAGGTTGACCCTGCAACCAATAGAGCAAGCTCCTTTATATGCAACATTGTGCAACCAAAATTATAATATGGCTAGAACACATGGGCCCCACACATAAATTATGTGTTCATCCATCATCCCTACTAGCATGTAACCCCATCCTATGAGAAAACCATGCCCTCATCAATCAGGAAACAAAACACTAGCTATCACACTACAAACTACAACAATTAGATGCTCATAACGATCCACTAGGGTTTTCGATATGATCTCATACTCCTGGACACCTAGATCGTCTATCCTAAAACATAACTATAAGAAATCCAATCCAAAATTTGGGTCATATACCTCTCTCTCCCCATGGATTGGGATGTGTAGGATGCACCATACATCCTCCAGAGTCATCGTTAGTTCTCCATTAGGTAGATGAAATAAGTTCATCTCGAAGTAAAATTTCTCTGCTAATGCAACAATCAATCCTTGATTAATCCCAATCTTAGGCATGAAAGTAACATAATATAATCCTAGAGCATGCAAAGTAAATCTCTCTCATGTCCAGATGATTGCACAACTCCATAGATAATGTCTGAGTCTCTTGATTATACAATAGAAAAAACACATTACGTCAATCATGACACCTAGCTAAACCTATTTGACCATTTGAATCCTAAATTTTTTTCTTAAAAATGCATTTAATTGAGCAACGGTCAGATGCATCACTTTACTTGATGAATGCATCATTTCAACAGATGTGTCACACAATACATTTGTGGCTTGACATAACACATGTGTCACATTATCCTACACTTACATAGTTGAAATACACTTGTGGTGCTAAATCCTACAAATGCATTGCCACAATACACTTGCAGCCCACAGACGATTACAGTGCCACAAAAAACTTATGGTGCACATTAACACATGTGGTGCTAAACTAAATAAATGTGGCATTCATGATTATGAATGTGGCATAAAATTCTACACCATATCCATTGCTTAATTTTTGAGCCCTAAAATCTAGTAAAAAATGACAAAATTTCAAAAGCAGGATGGAGTACATATTGTGTCACCTGAGCCCTCTAGCCACCTATAAGTCCACACATGATACTCGTGATGAATAGCCTCTAGAATTCTTGCCATAGCTTCGGTACTTAGATACTAATACTCACTCCTCTCCTCTCAAATCTTCAAAAACCCAATGCACAAATGAGGAGAATGACCCCCAAAGGCCTATTTATAGACCTCCCAAGCCCTAATGGACCCCCTTCATAACTAGACACATTGGCCTTGTCACTAAATTGCTAATATGTCTGACCAAATTGACCTATAAACATAATTTTTTACCATCTACACACTTAAATGAATAAAATCAGCTTGTCAAAAAATTTGACAATTTTTTGGAATTTTTGCCAAATTTCCCAAGGGGGCATTGGACACTATCCCACTATCACTAGGGTATATTGGGGAAGATCCTAAACATATTTTTTAATTTTTCTTTGACACAATTCTTTAAATTACATTGTATCAAAGAGGGGCAAAATGTAGATACCCGAAATTGTCCTAGCCTGTAAGCAACATTTTAACACTAATCATCATCCTAGTCATAATGATTAAATAATGTTCAATTATTTAATTACTGTCTAATTTCATATTATACTATTAATTAAATGATTTTATATTATTCAATTAATTCATCTTACTATTAATCTTCCCCGATTAATTAAATAAATCCCATTTATTTAATAATGTCCCTAATTACTTTTATTCTTCCAAATTAATTAAATAAATCATTATTATTTAATTAATTATCCATTATCCCTTCCTAAATTAAATATTTACTTTAATTAATTAATTAATTATCCTTTAATCTCTCAATATTATCCACTGTCCATAAATAAATAAAACAATTTATTTATTTATTAAATTCCACCTGCACATTCCTTTAATAATTAATTCATTTAATTTATTAGTAAATTTCATGCATTTTCACCTCATTCCTGACTGAGACTTACTCTTAGTCTACTAACTAAATAATTCTACTTCACTCCTCAATCAATTTAATTCACTTCCACTCAGTCTGAGTTAACATATCAATCAAATTGCTTAACTAATCAATCAATTCCTTTCATTGATTCTCCACCATCGATCTCATCATTTCTTCTTTTGATCTTTATTGTCCATCCAAATCATCCTTTTCTATAAAGTATACATTCATTCTCATTTGAAGACTAACCACGCATCTTCAATATTTTTCTATCATTATCATATTCATATTCATTTGAGCTTAAGCATAATATTACACACATAATTTCTAAGAGCAAAGGAAAAATGCAGAAGAATAATGGAGATAATTCAATCTTGACATAGGGAAGAAGGTATATTACTTTAATTTATTGATTTCTATGTTTGAATGTGCTTCATTGATATATTAGATTTAGATTTCTTGAATCTATATAGTTTTTGGTTGCTATTTCTAATTCATGCTGATAAATCCTCATTTAATCTGGTTGTACATGAGGAAGTCAGATACCTCATGTGGGGTATTAGACTTGAAGGAGGCCTAATACCTCCATGGGGTACCAAACATGGAGGAAATTAATACATTCACAAGACATCAAACTTGGAGGAGTTCTAATATTTCTATGAGATATCAAACTTAGATGAGGTTTGATACCTTAGTGAGGTGTCAAAATTAGATGAAGTATGATACCTTAGTGATGTATCAAACTTAGATGAAGTCAATAAGGTATTATAATTATATGAAGTTTGATACTTAAAGGGAAACTTTAGGTACCTTTTGGAGGAAAAATTATAAAAGTTAAGGGTAAAAAATATTAGAGAATGTCAAGATCAAGAGCATAAAAAAAGCTTCCACAAGTGAAAAAAATAAGAACAACAGTATGTCTATCAATATACAAATGAAGAGTGTATAATACAATGAGAAAGCATAGCAATAATAGGCAGGGTAGATGAGGTAGGAAGATAGTACTGAGCTATTGAATAACCCTCCAAAGATGGAACACTTGTGAGCTCACTTGACAAGTGTGTGAGAAAGTGTCAATAGGTGTCTCAAGTGAGGAGGACACATGTCTCAATACTATGAAGTGAGAAAAAAACAAAATAAACCTAAGTAAACTTAAGCTAGTTGTGAACAGGTCAATCCTAGAAAGGTGTTTAGCTAACTAGGTAAATAATGACTCTATTTACACTAACAACCTCCATTAAGTCCAACTTAGGGAGTAATGTATGCACTAATGATGAGTCTCAGATACTAGTCCATATTATGTAATCGTGTGTTTTATATGTGTATTTTGTGATGTTTTCTCTTATCTTTAGTCATTCATATCCTCTTTTCTATGTTGTCTCATGGTCTTGTTTATATTTCTTGTGTGTCCATTTTTATTGCTTTCCATGGTCTAATCCCACCTTTAATTAATTTTCACTTATCCCCTTGTTCAAATATTAAATGTTGTGCCTAGTTGTGATTAGTAAAAATATGAAACCAAATAAAGACTAAAAGCATGAAAGATTTAAAATATATTTTATATTTAACCTACACTGCAAATAAAATCTAGAAACTACAAATCTATAATAAAATAAATAAATTATTTTATCAAACAACTCTTGTTTACACCTTCAAACCAAATGTAGATATGATTTAAGATTAGTAGATTAAGGAATGTGGTTTCCCATTCCAACATCATAACAATGTGATCAAGTGTGCATATGAAAATGGTTTGGAGATGAGTACATTTATAGGTTTCTAGATGAAGAGATCAACAATGTAGATTGAGTTGGTCGAACCTTTGGAAAAAAGGGAGTTATGAAAATAGGTAGTGGAGAATGAAGGGAATTTTATATATTTTTTTATGTGGTTAAGAAGATTTAATAATTTTTTTATTGAATTGCATGTAAAATGAAAGAGGCTAAGTTATTAAGATTTAGAAAAAATCACATCAAAGTATGAAAAGTGGAAGAGTTTCAATTGAATATTTCAGGGATTTAATACCATTTTGGAGGTATCAACAATGGAAGAAGTCATCTACCTAATAAGACATTAGGGTTGAAGGAAGTCTAATTCCCAAGAAGATATCAAGGATGAAGGAGGTATGATTCTTAATAAGGCATTGGGGTTGAGATATGTCTAATGCTTAAGAAGGCATTGAGGATCAAGGAGCTACAATGGCTAAAAATGTATCGAGGATGAAGGAGGCCCAATTCCTAAGAATGAATCAACATCAAGGTTGTGGGAAGTATAATGTGTAAGAATGCATCAAGGATGAAGGAGGCCCAATACCTCTATGGGGTACTAGACTTGGAGGAAGTATGCTACTTCATGTAGGGTATCAATTATCAAACTTAGAGGAAGTTTGATACCTCATGTGGGGTATTAGACTTGAAGGAGGCCTAATACCTCTATGGTATACCAAACATGGATAAAATCAATACATTCACAAGACACCAAACTTGGAGGAGGTCTAATATTTCTATGGGATATCAAACTTAGATGAATTTTGATACCTCAATGAGGTGTCAAACTTATATGGAGTTTTATACCTTAGTAAGGTATCAAAATTAGAAGAATTTTGATACCTCAACATGGTATTAGAATTATATGAAGTTTGACAATTAAATGAAAAATTCAGGTGACTTTTGGAGGAAAAATTATAAAGATTAACGGTAAAAAAAATGACAAAATTTATTAAGGATAATGGATCAAGTGAGAATAAATTTTGATGTCTACATTTTCCCCTCTTTGAGATGGTGTTACAAAATAACACCATTTTCAAAGAATATTAAAACTTATTTCTTGTAAGAAACTAGAACCTTTAGATGAAAGAAGGTGACCCAATTATTCAAAGGAGAAGTGACTATGAGGGATGATGATGTTCCCTTTGAGAGGATAGACAAGTTGGGAGAACATGGGCACACACTTAAATTAGGTGAAAAAAATGAATGATGGGAAAATATAGAAGGTAGGGATATGTAAGAAGGTAAAAATAGAAAGAATATGTTATGCTAAGTGGAATGATCAACCTAGTGTTTGATATAATGCATGGAATAATGTGACATGGGAGAAAAAAATAGGATGATTATGTGTCAAATAAAAAAATGATTGAATCACAAGCACAAAAAATAAAAAGTATGCCCTAATACGTCACAAGGCATAGGATAACCTCGGTGGGTACTTTGATAAGACAACCAAACAAACAAAACACATGAAAAAATAAAATAATTCCTTATTCAACACCATTCAAGATACACCAAAATATAAGGTATGATGGTGACCTTGAAGGATTGCAAAGTAGGACAAATAAAGAAACAAAGATATCAAAGAAATAGTAAATTGAAATGCAATAATATACTTGCCAAAATGTTGATGATGGTGATGACACAAGGGATAATTATTTATATGGGAATAATTTATCTCATGAAGGAAAAATATGAACAATGGATGACATGGTGGAAAAAATGATTCAACTGGTGTAATATTATTGAGGTTACATACATATCAAATTTGTATGTTTAAAGATCAACATTACAAGTTCTAAGTTTGTGAGGTGTAAAGAATGTGATGCCAATAGAATTTTGAGTGTATGAATATTATGAATAATAAAGGAACTCATCCAAGATTCCAGAGAACAAAAAATGAGAACAGCAAAAATCTATTCCCAAAGAATGTACACAAGTATCTACCCCCAGTATAGGTTACAATGAATAAGGATGGAGTGGAGTAGGAAGATAATGGAAGACTTGAGACATGATATTGGATGAAAGGGTAATGGGAAGGAGCACCCATAAGATTTCCTAAAGAATAATGGGATCCAATTATACACAACAAATTTTCACCATGGTACTTGTCCAAGGCATCATAAAAGTGGTTTTCACCATAGGATAATTTTTCTCTTCTCTTTTTTCAATACTCTATAAACTAAGCATTGAAGCATTTGATATGTATAATATTCAAAGGTGTTAGGAATTGTATGCAGAAAATATCAATTACATGCAAATATAGATTAAACAAAGGAATGAAAAACACATAAATAATAACAATAAGAGACAATATTTAATGTGGTTCACCCAAACTTGGGCTATGTCCACCAATAGAGAGTCCAATATTATTATCCAGTAAATCAAACCAATTACAACCAGTAATCCTTGCAACTCAATACCACTGCAAATGCTACAATACAATGTCAATAGAACCCAAACCCTTAGCATTTTATCAAGACTTATGTTAGTTACAAAAATAGGGTTTTTTATGTCGGCTAATAGAAAAAATATGCCCTGATGCCTTTATAAAATAATTTGGGCGGAAACCGCGCCGATAAAAGTGGGCAAAATTTAACCTCTAAGTCTGATTAGGCTTCATATACCAACAAAAGGTTAATCAAGTATTTGACCATCCTAAGTTGCCAAATGATATGCGCCTAATATATATTTGACAATAATATAAGTACCTAGCCAATTAAGCTCAAAATTTCTTTTCTTGTCACAATTCTAAGTAGTGTTTCATTGATTCTCCACAAAGATGAGATTGTCAATCTTAAATTTTGTATTTTTTATCCTTTTTTAATAGCTTCTATAGAGACAATTTTGATAATATTGTAAATGATTCAAGGCGGTAAGGTGCTACTAATCAAGGATTTCAAGCTCCTTAATCTAACAAACTTATATTCCTCATCATCAATGAGGTGGTGCAATCAAATGCGCAAGGATGGCAATTCAATCTTGACTAAAAAATTGTTTCAATGTAAAAGACTAAAGAATATGGGGTAGCATTGGTAGGAGTAAAAATGCTTGTATGGTAAGCCTATAACATGGGATGGCGATGAAGATGCCAATCACAACCAATAATAATGAAAATTTTCTTAAGGGTTTTGAGCAAGGTTTTATTTTTCACTTTTTATTGGACATTTTTTATGGATAGTATGAGGTTGAATAATGATGTTGAACATGAAAGCACTCAAAAACGTGTGAAATTTATGATTTTTAAAAGATATACCATTATCAATGACAATGGTTGTAGGAATACCAAAAAAAAAATGATATGATTGCAAAAGAAATTGGAAATATGTTTCTCAGTGGTGTAGGTAAGAGGGATAGCTTCAACCAACTTAGTGAAATATTTAGTGGTAGTGATAAAAAAATTTGGCCATCAAAGGAAGAAGGGTGAATTTTCTGATGGGATCGATGCCCCATTGGAAAAAGCTCCAAGGAGTACTAATAGGATATATATTCTATGTAGGAGCATTAATTAAATATCCATGTGATTTATATGCAATATATTGTTTAACATACTACAAAGCAACATGTTGCATAGTAGAATAGTAATAGTTCATATATCTAGAAGCATCTTAGCTAAGATCGCGACACTAGTGTGGGTACCATAAAGATAATAATGAACCTCTTAGGGTGGAATATTGGCCTCTACCATATTTAGACACCTAAGTAATGAATAATCAAAGTATCTTTGATATGAAGTATCACCAAGGATATTGAAGAGGGTTGTTTGTTGGATAAAAGTTTTATGTTAAGAATGTGAAAGGTTAGGTGATAAAATTTTATCATGGAGGTATGTATAATTATCATGATACCAAGGTGAATTAGGACCAACAAGCTCATATACAAATTTAGAATCTAATACATCATACACATGTATAAGGACTTCTCAATCAAGAATTCACAATGCTAACTATGTTGACTATCCAAAAGGGAGCCAATTTTGGCCATAACATATGCAAATTGATTAAGAGGATGGGATGCTTGTTCAAACTAAATGTGTATAAAATATTGCGAAAAAATATCACCTAGATTCATTTTTAAGGGATAATTTTGTCATCTTTTGTCTAGATATTCATCATTAACATATTTTATTATCAACTGAGAATCACCATATACAAAAAGATGTTGAATATTTATTGAATAACTATTTAGAGGATGATAAACAAATCCTTATCTCTAATGATATTGTTTGTGCATAGGAATCCCAATTTGAATGCTTTATGTATAAAGTCTCCTTGAGGCATGACAAGAAATACTCCAACACCTACCCCATGGCTAGTGTTAGAACCATCAAAATATAGTTTCCATGTAGAATATTCTTCAATAGTAAAGATATAATCATCAGGAAAATCTACAACTAAATGGTGATCATCTATAAGAGGTGTTTTGGCTAACTAATTTGTAACAAATTGAAATTTTATTTCCTTTCAATCTACATAAGCAATATCAAATTCACTCAATAACATAACCCACTTAGTTATATATGATATGTGAGAGAAGTTCTAGATAAGAGGCATTTAAGTGGATCGATCTTGAAAATTATCTTTATTTGATGACTAAGCATGGAAGTTCTAGATAAGATTAATAGTACATTAATAATATCACAATAAAAGGAATCAAGAATGTTGTCTCTAATATTCCAAGGAGAGCATCACCTGAGTGTTTTTTCTCCAACCACAGACTAGTGGTTCCCCACACACCTTCCTACTGGAAGTGGCCCTACCCTTCACGAGAGTGGTAGATCTAGGATAATTCCAAGATCATCAAGCCATCGAAGATATGGTATTTTTACTAATATATTTAATCTATCAAGAAACTTCTAGATACCCTCTAGCTATGCATGATACATCTAATTATAATACAATTTTAGGCAAAGTGAATCAACAATGCAAGAAGTGATTTTTCATGACTTTGACCAAGTATTTAATAATAAAACATGTAACCATACGTGGTCAAATGTTCACATACACCTCTATCTTAGACTAAATATCAATAATGATTCCACAACATACATGAACATTAATATAAAATAATCATTATGGTCTTAGTTATTGAAAATTCTTCTCTTTTCTTTTTCAATTATTCTCAGTTCTTGAGAACTAGTTAAATAATGTAGATGAAATTTATTTTCCAAATTTCATAATAATTTATTTATTAAAACATCTCAAAATAATTTAAACAGTCATATTGACTTATTTAATTGAACATGGACATCTAAAAATAATTACACCATTGCAGTCATTGCAGTCATTCATATACATAAGAATATATATTGTCACCCTTGATAATTTCACACTAGATTTTTCTCCCTCCTATGTGCATGGACCTAATTGTACAACTAACTTCCTAAATAATGAATTATGTGGCCCATTTGAATATTTATCAAGAAATCACATGTACAAAACTGAGGCAAACATTTAATATTTTTTCCCAACATTTTACACCTTGCAAAATAGGGTTGGGACAATGGCACCCTGGGCGAATTTGTCCCACTATTTTGGCCCCAATTTTTAATATTTTGGAGTTGGTACTTTATTATTTAAATTCAAATATCAAATTTTGGCTATCGAGATTTAATTTTTGGGAAATTAGATTAATTCCATATAAATACATAGTACTTTCATAATTGTAGTTAGAAGAGGAAATTTTGAGAAAATTGAATCTAAAACCTAGGTTATTTAAAAAAATTGTTGATAATTTGTATTTTTTTTAAACTATCCTTTTTCATTAATTTTTCATCATAAAAATTGAATATATATATGATTTTTTGTGTTTAGGGATTATATTTGAATTATTTTCATTGAGAAAATTAATTGCAAAATTATTTGATCATTTATGCATGTATATTTTGGTGAAAAGCATTAAACAAGTGACAAAATTGCATGGTATTTTCATTTCAAAAGATCAAAAAGCATTGTTTTTCTATATTTTTTGGAAAAATCAGTCAATTATATCATTTGAACATCTTCAATTGTCCTAAAAATATCCAAAATTGCATGCATACAGGTGATTCATATAGAAAAATTAGGTTTTGGTGCATTTCTAGAAATCTGTTGACTTTCAAACCTGAACCCTTGAGACATAGGACCCTAAGATAATGTAGATAATTCCCAAATTTTGAATTTTATAAAAAATATTGGCAAACTAGGGCACCTTGGGAACCCTTGTCTAGTCATTTTGGGCTAATGTTTTTATTAAAATTGTTGTTTGTGTCCTTTGTCTAGACCTAGTTCATGTTTTGGAATTCTATTTTTCAAACCTATCTAATTTTGCTAAAACATTGCTAGCTTGATCCATATGACATAACACAATTTTCTCATTGCAAATTTCTTGTTTTGTCAAATTTGATGTTCTATTGTCAGATCTTGTTAAGCATTTCAAATAATTTTTGTTACAAGCATGCCAAAATGAGTTTATTTCTCCTCTTTTTAATTTTTAATTTTTCCCTCTCCCACTATCTCTCCTATGTGTGAGGTTATCTTGGTGCACGAGAATGTAATCATTGAAAATCATAATAATCATGTTTTTCTTCTCTCAATATCTCACCTACTTGTGAAGAAGGTATCTTGGTGCTAGAAGATCCAATCATTAAGCGTCATGAGAATCTTGTTTGTTTCTCTCCCAATACCTCTCATACTTGGGAAGATATTGTAGCACAAGAGGATGAAATCATTGATATATCTCTTTTGAAAGATATTAATATAGATTTCATAGATGAATATTCTAAGGTGACATTAGATCCCCCATCGATGGAAGATCATCAACAAGTAGTTAACTCCATTGAGGTTATGAACACAAAATTAACATTTAGATCTCCTTTAACTATTGGACCACCTAAAACTCCTCTAATTATGGGACCTCCTAAATCATCTCTCATTACAAGACCTCCTAAAACTTATGGCCACATCCTAAACTTTACAAAACAACTCACTAGTAATCATGTGTCACAACAACCAAGTTATCATGCAGTTTCTCACACATATAACACTAGAAATAATAATAAAGTAAATAAATGCCAACATCCATCACATTGCCTCAACCATACCTTCCACCCACACCTCATATTCCTCAACATAGTGATAAATAATATGATTTTGTTGAGAAATTGCATAATACTCGAGCAAAGACTTTCCTTTGGGACTTGATTCAAACATCACCTACATAGGACATGATGCTCTAAGAGTCTTTGCAAAAGATTAATGTCCCAACTTTTGTTAAACCGAATGATGTAGTTGCCTTTTTTGATTGTATGCAAGTGACAAGTTGGATACCAAATTCCCTCAACATGAATTTCCCTTGCATGAGATCCAAATTAAACATGAAGCCTTGGATAAGTGCACCAAGATGGTGCACAAAAAGAGGGTCAAAATGGCCACTTTTTTAGTTGAAATCAGCTAAACTTGAACTTGGAGGAGTAATTTGAGATTCATGCACTCAAAGTTTGAAGATACCAAAAGAGAAAGAATTATAGTACTTTGAATCTAGTTTCTAAACTACTAAATTTTTTAGAAAATATATAAGAGTAAGAGGATCAAAAGCTTCACACAGACAAAAGTGTTCCTATTTTTTAGCAAAAGATAACATAGTGTCTAGTGCACACCCCTCAATTTTTTAGTTGCATTTATTATTTCAAAATTCATTGGTAGAAATATAGTTAAGAGTGAGTACTATAAGTTGTATATTTTTTTATAATTTTTTACTATTTCTTTTTGTTATTTTTCAAAGTGGACGCATCTTGAAAATCAAATCATCGAGCATGCATGCCACATAACTTGCACCAAAATAATCGAAAATGCATTTTTTTTCAATGTATAAAGAATGAAGTGTAGAACAATATTTTCTTTTTCAAATTTAGACAAGTAGGTCAAAAGTTATTAAAAAAATTCAATACATATATCTTTGATAACTATGGAAACATTAGTGAAAGAAATTAAAAATAAGCATGTTAATGTAGTTCAAATCTAAAAAAATTATATGGTTACAAAGTTTAGAATACGTGTGAAATTATGGTGGTAGTTTTACTAAGATTTGATTTATAATGTGTAAACCTAATGATGAGAAAGTTGAAAAATGAGAATGGAGGAAAGAATCGTGTGAAAATGAGGAAAATAAAGCATCCAAGCCTAAGTACAAGCCAAAACGTGTATGTGTTTTGTGCAAGCCAAAATGCGTACATATTTTGGAAAAGACAAAACACGTGCATGCTTATTGAAAGCCAAAACATGTACATGTTTTGTAAAAGCCAAAAAATGCTCGTGTTTTGGCCTACACTAAAAGCGTCATGTTCTTGAATCTAACTATCCATCTCTCTCTCCCTCCACCTTAGTCTCTAACTCTCTTTATATCTCTCTATCAATATTCCTCTCTTTGTGCCTCCATCCCTCCCCCCAAAATATCACTATCCCTCTCTCTCCCTCCAAATCTATGTATCTATCTCTACCTCTCCCCCCTCCCTCCTCTCATTTGTACTCTTTTTCTCAAATCTCTCTCTATCTCCCTCTCTCCCTCTTTCTCTCTCCCTATTTCCCTCCTTTTCTACTCATTTTCTCCCATGTATCTCTTTGTCTCTTTGTACCTAACTCTACCTATCTCTAATTCTTCTTTCTCTTTATCTATATCTCTCCCCCTATCTCTCCCTAACTTTATATACCTCTCTATGTCTCTCAATATGTCTCTATCTAGGTTATAATTCGCTCATATTTCTAGGAAGAAAATGTCTCCCCCATACTCAAAAAGTCATCTTAATAGGAGCAAGTGTGTTATGATAAGATCATGTTCCTATGAAGCTAAAAATCCTCTTTGTATCTCTCTCCATATTTCTTTGTCTCCCTCTCTTTGTCTCTCCCTCCCTCTCTCTCTCTCACTCCTCCATATGTCTCTCTCTAATGCACTCTCATTTCTATGAAGAATTCAGAGTTGAGGGTTTAGGGTTGATGGTTGAAATTATATTAGTTAGGGTTGAGGGTATATGTTTTAGTGTTAATTATTAATGTGAATATTTAGGGTTTAGTGTATAGGGTTCAATGTGCATCTCCTAACTTGTTTAGGGTTTAGGGTGTAGGGTTTATGGTCGATGATAGAGGGTTGAGGGTCTACCTACCTATTTATATATCATCTCAAATCTCCCTCCTCTTTACTCTCCTCCCCATCTCTATTGTTCTCTGTCTAACTTCTCTCTCTCCCCTAGATCTACCTCTCTTTATCTAACTGAGCTCTCTCTCCACACTAATACATTTGACTGCAAAATACAACGAAACTGTCCGTCGAAATATGTAAAATTCGACGTTCGTCGGGTGCTTGTAAAATTTGATGTGTAATTTCTAATTTTTTGAAAGTTTATCCCCGACGTTCGTCGAAATTTTGACAAACCTAGGGTTCGTCGAAATGTCGGCTATTATTTTCGTCGAATTTTTGACAAACATGAAAAATTAAAAAAAAATTGTGGCGACATAAAGAAAAGTGAGTTCGTGCCTGATTTATTGTGACAATGTTTTTCTCTACTTGAGACAGTTTGTGGAGAACTAAGGATGATTTTCTTGGAAAAAATCAGAAAAATTCAAGAAGATATCGCCAGTTGAGGGTAGTCATTGTCTTTTTGCAGAATTCAGTTGTGAAGTCAAATTTGTAGTTCGGTTTGAAAATAATATTTTAAAGCAACATCTCATCAGATTTCATTTTTAGAGGTTAAGGGTTTTGAGAATTTCATGTCCATATTTTGTTGTGTGGAATCACCATAAGATCACAATGGAGGAACAGATTCTTGTGACTGTAATTATGTGATCCATAACTCTATTGGTCATGTGGCACAGTTGTGCTATAACAAATACAAGATGCATTCATGTGTGACCCAAGTTTAATGTGGCTATGTTGTGATAGAAATGGAGGCACTCATATAATGTAGTTAATTCAGGTTGTATAATGTAGGTGTCAATAATCATCATTGGGTCATTCAGGTTGTCCCAAGTTTAACAAGATAGGATGTACTTATAGCATGATCGAAGAGTGATTACCTCTTGCTGCAATAAAGCCTATAACTCTGGTTGATATGTAGAGTGGTTGTGTTATATCAATTATGTAGTGCATTCAAGTACAACCCATGTTTAATGGGCTATTCTAGAGAGTGATCAAGATTTTCTAAACCTTATGAATGTTACTTGGCATATATTTGCATAATCTGAAATTCCTTCAAAGGCTTTTGAAGTATCAATGTATCCTATATAGGGTTTAGAATGATTTCTTTTAATTAAAAAAATAGATAAATGATGTATTTCCCTGTAATTAGATAATGTGGAGATCTCCTAAATCTGCCCCAGCACACTATCCTCTTTGGCACTATATTCATTACTCCAGCTACTAGGTTTTTGCATGTGACATCTTTAATATCTTCATGACCGTGGATTTTAAATAGATCTCAGTCTTTGCTTTAATCCTTTTCATGGTAACCCTTGAGTTCCATAATCCACCTTCAATCTCTTCTAAGAACGTTGTCTTAAGCTAGACTGCATAGTATGCATATAAAGCGAGTCCTTCATACCTGCCATTGTTCCAAACCACCACTCACTGCCTTGCTTAAAATGTTGCCTCCATAAGCACAATAGCATGTTTTAAAATCATGGTTGCCAGTGATTGACCATTAAGCTCACCACTTTCATCATGAAGATACAATGAGATTTTTGTCTTCAAACTCAAGGCATTATGGAAGATAACATTGTGAATTGTTTGTTGTGTACGATTCGATTTTCTTGCACATTTACTGCTTTGCTAACTTCTTTTAAGACTGGGTATTGCACCCTCAGCTGCAATCTCAAACAGCTCACTCACTATCACTTGAAGATTCCTTTCATGAGCATCCTTCTATAAAATCAAACTATGCCCTATAGACTGCCTACTTACTACAGGGGACTCATTGTTTCATGGTATTGTAGTTCTTAAGATCCTTCAACCTTATTGACACTACTTCACAGTCCACAAGGTATTATTCACTATTTTCCCATCTTTGGTGAGTCTCAAAACACTGCTCAAACATGCAATCCACTACCTCCATTATAAAATATTAATGGCTAAGAAGAAACATTGAACCTATGATTACCACTGTTACTTCATTTGGACAGTCATTCCCTGATTGCATTTGCCTTGTCTAACACTACCAAAAGCATTTGAAAAACCCTTAAGGTCAGCAAGGGGGTAAGGAAACTCACTGTTAAAATCTCCACTTTACTATGCAAGGTTTGAGCTTTATTATCTTGTCACTGCTTAGCCTGTTTTTGACTGTCACATCTCAAGTGACTGTCATTCTTCTTACCGTAGATTGCATTTACAAATGTCAGTAAGCTACATAGTGTGCTTGTTATTGGCTACAATCTTTAGATTGCAAGATGTTATTACCTACAATGTCTCAATCTTTCTGGTATTGCAACCTCACTAATCCGCTATAGTTATTGTTTATGTTTCTACGGAGGCCTAGGGTTTGTACCCTAATCATGCTCTTACCAATGCTTCTGTTGTTTTTTATTAGGGCTCTCTCAATGTTGAGGGCCCTAGGGATAAGCTCGTCATAATAAGTGACACATTGCATCTTTAACTAAAAGGATAAATCCGTATTGACATTAGCAATGATGATTCTGACTCGTTCTTAGGAATGGGTCACTTGCTCTTACTAGCTACTACCCATTGTTGTAGGAATTTTGTGATCAAGTTCAATATTCGATTTTAGGAGTCTTAACGGTTGGAAATCATAGTAAAATCAGAATTTAATAATTTTGGAATTAGCATTTTAAAGTGTTTTTTGGGGTCATTAACTTCAGACTATCTTCTCTTTTGCAGGGGTGGTTGCATGCCAAATTTTTTTGGTGTAAAATATCTTATTAGATTATGTTACCTGTCTATGAATAAAAATTATTGGATTGTGAGTTTGATATTTTTTGAAGATCTAAATAGTCAAGCTTGGCAAAGAAAAATCATGTCAAATAATATTAGTCCAAAACAAAATGAAGAGACACTTGATAGATTGTGGGCTAGATTGAAAAGAAAGGGTGATGGGAAATGTTATTGTCCTTGCAATAATTGCAAGGGCTTAAAGACAAGATGAATTTTAATCACAACAGCTGAGAAACATTGTAGGAGCATGGTCACGTTGAAGGGGGGCATGATTATCGCCCATTGGTAAGTTGTTCATTATATGTGTTTATATTGATTGAATTTGTAAATGTTTATATTGTTTTAATATTATATATATATATATATATATATATATATATATATATATATATATACATATATATATATATATATATATATAATCACTTGATCATGATCATGGTTTATTTGTGTATCATTATTATAAAGGTGGGGCACCTAGGTAGATGATATGGATTATCACGGCCAGAGAATGTGTTTTGCAAGCAGATGAACATGGAGCTGTGAATATCGAAGATGAAGTTAATGATCCTATGGAAGAAGATGATCATGCGCCAGAAAACACAGTTGAAGATGATGGTACGAATACATTGATACATGCCACATTTAGTGGCAGAGCCGATCATAATGATCAAGATGACTTTGATGATGTTCATGATTTACCTGTACTTGACAAGGTATACGAGCCCCTTTATGAAGGCTCTGAAACAACTCTTCTCTCTGTTGTATTGTTGCTGTTGAACTTTAAGGTTATGAATGGTTTATCAAACATAGCAATCTCATGGATGTTAAGGTATGTCATATATGCCATCTTTTTTCATCTATTTTAATTGTTGTTAGTTCATCACTAGTAAATAAAGGATGAAATATGTACCATTAATATTCTTTATATGAACAAAAAAAATTTGTTGTAGATTGATTGGTGAATTTTTGTTACAACCATCAAATATTTTACCTCGCTCATACCGAGATTTATGCGCCATTATGAAAGATATCAGTATGGAGTATCAAGCAATAGATGCATGTCCCAATGATCATATTATATATCATAAACAACAGGAATTTGCAACAGAATGCCCGGAATGTCATATCAGTAGATATAGAACAAATCAACAAAAAAGGTGCCTCGCAAGGTTCTTCATTATATTCCCATTATTCCATGTATGCAATGATCATTTAGGTGCGAAAGCTTAGCGCAATTGATGGATTACCATGCACGGAATAGAAGTGGAGATGACATTCTTCGAATTCCTACAGATGGTTCTGCATTTAGGGACATGGAGGAAAAATGGTCACACTTTAAAGAAGAACCTCGTAATCTTAGGCTTTCATTGGGAGCGGACGGTGTCAATCCATTTGGAGAGCTGAGATCTATTTACTCAGTGTGGCCTATTTTTGTTATCAATAATAACATTCCTCCATGGATGTCAATAAAGAGGGATCACATAATGTTGTCAATGATTGTTCCAGGTATTTATTTACATCAATTTTCTTTAACGTAGTAGCATCTCATTTGTCTTATTTGTTGTATAATGACTTATATATTTTTCATTCAATAGTCATGTACATTAATTTATATATATTGCAGTAAAATGGTTATAATAATTATGTAATGTTTGTGTTCATTCAACTAGGTAAGTACCAAGTGAAAGATATGAATGTATATATCGAGCCTCTTATCGACGAGTTACTAAAGTTATGGAATGGCGTCACTATGTATGACGTCTCCAGACTAATAGGACAAAGACAATTTCAATTCCATGCAATGCTTGTATGGACAATTCATGATGCCCCAGGGCTAACACATTTTTGTGGTATGTTATAACGTTCGACTACACTTTAACAATATTTAATTTGATGAAGTAGATATCATGAATTTTTTTAAAATAATCTATTCATTATATATAATTATAAAAATTGACATATTTAATCCAATTATATATCATCTTGCAGGTCTTCAAACAAAGGGAAATTTTGCATGTCCAATTTGTGGTCCAAAGATGAAATCTCATCGTTCAACAAGTTTAGGAAAGCAGTGTTTGATGAGTATAGGCACTTCCTCCATAGAAACTTCATAAGTATCGAATCCACTCAAAAAATCTTTCTAATGGGAGGAGACTACATCAAAACCACAGAAAGAATGTCATCACCTCACCTATGGAAGTTGGAATATAATAGAATTAATCATCAAGGTTAGCAATTGATCAAATTGTTTATCTATCATATATGATATGTTTTGAATTTATATTTCTATATTGTGTTGTGTTTACTCATGTTGTAATTGGATAATGATTGTCGTTGTTAATTTGTTTAACTTATATGCTTCATGAAGGTCATCAAGGCATTAATAGCCTATCATTGTGGACTCAAAAAGTTATCCTGCATAATTTAGTAGGTTGCCCTACTATGAGCAGCTACAAATTAAGTGATTTTTGATACAATGTATCGGAAAGAATATAATAGAAACGCATGGAAAATATTAATGGAAGGCATGACAAAGAAAATTGTCAAATTGTAGTGACACTAAGAAGCCAATCATGCAATGAAAACTGCCATTCAATTGAATAGTGATGGAGACCAAACATTATAAGTGCCCTTCCTTGTTATTAATGTGAGTAAAGAAAGCAATGCTATAAAAGAAGTCATACAAAAATTGGGATTCTACGTGGATTTGCCAAGTAACATAAACAATATAATAACAAAGAAAGGTGAATTTGGGTCAGGGATGAAAACGCATGATTGGCATACCTTCATTAAGGTAATTATTCTGGTATATTATATACACTTGTATAATGCACATACTTTTTAGTGTATTGTGTTTACTACTTTTGGAAAAATAATGAAAAGATCATTTTATAATTGTTGTAGTACGTTCTACCTCTATCTCTCCTAGACAACTTTTACAACAATGTCAAGCAAGTTATATATGATCTTGGAAAATACATGAGGTAAGTAGCGAGATTTGTTCAATTCGCTATATAAATCTTATAATTGCCATTTGTTTTACTTGTTATGTAATATATTGTATATTTTAGTTAAATATCGTTAATATATTTGCGCCTTGAATCACTTGTAGATGGCTATCATCTAAAGAAATCCATAAAGAAGATATAAATTATTGGAAGAGAAAAATTCCTCTTCTAATGTGTGAAATGAAAAAGTGTCTACCTTCAACATTTTTCAATCCACAAGAACACTACCTCATACACCAAGTTGAGGAGATTGAATTGTGTGGACCCATACACACAAGGTCAATGTGGATGGTTGAGAGACACTTGAAATTTTTGAAGGCTTTGGTTAGACAAAGAGCACATCCTGAGGGTTCTATGGTGGAGGGATATATGGTATACTAGACCATGGTGTACATTAGTGAATATCTTCCTAAGTTTGCAACAAAGATCTATGTAGATCGCATTTGGGATCCCAACTCTATTAACAAATTCGAAGGGGAGTACCTATTGGGGAAAGGTAGATTGAGGAAAGTGAGAGGTAATTATAAGATGGTGATGGAGATTAATTGGAATGCATTTTACATATGGTTTTTATGTATATTGTACTTATTTAATTTTTAATCTTCAATATACATGAATTATAAATTAAGGTCGTGTACTGTGGTATTTAACTAATTATACGTCGTTTGTGAATTTCAATTTATTTTGGTATAGCTGGTCGAGAGTGGGATGCACTACATTTGTACGTTGCCAATAATCTTGATTGAATGACGGTATGGATTGAACGATGTCAACAATCTGGTCGCACATTAACATGGGAAGGTGTGGCTTCATTGGTTAAAGAAGCTCATCGTAATGGAGATTCCAATGTTACACAAAGGGAAATTGATTTAGCATATGGTTTAAGAGATAAATGTGCACGTGATAAATATATTAATCACCCATATTATTTAATTATTTTCAAGCATATTGGATGTATATATATCTTGAGATTATTTCTTTGCATACATTCGCCAAGAATAAATATGCTTATCAACCCATCTATATTGCAATAATTTCTTACATGTTTGACATATTGTGTGAAACACCACAAGGCTATATGGGTAATGGTTGTAAATATCGAATCAAATGTTGGATGACATGAAGAAAACTTGTGATTCTCGTATAACTGCAGTCTTTAGGTGACTAATGTTTCATCTAGGCCACACATCTAGAAGTCTGAGAAACCGAGGCTATGGGATTTGCATGATATACTTGAGTGTGAATTTAAGTCCTTCGGGGATTACCTTTGTTCGTCAGTCTCTATGGTATAGGCTACAATTGAATGAAAATGATCCCGAGAACTGCTATTGAACATGATAATGGATTTACCATGGTTAATACAAGGTTGATTGAGCAAGCTTGGAAATGAGCCCTATGTTCTTCCAAGCCAATGTGAGTAGGTATTTTACTCGAGGTTCCGTGTAAAACCGGTTGGCTATTTTTTTTTAGACATGATCCAAGAGGAAGGCCGAGCAAAGTATATAATGTGTGTGGAAGAAGATACTGAAGAACTAGAATATTATGTAGATGATGATCGGGATCAACAGTTAGTTGATGATGTACCTGACGAAGATGTCAAAGAAGAGGAACTAGATAATGATTATGTAGGAGTTAATGTTCATGAAGATGATATCCATGTGGATGATGACATTATCTAAACCGATATCGATGATTTCCATGATGAGGATATGACCAACTCATAATGTCTAACTGGATCTGGATGATACAGACAAAGAGTTGGATGAAGAAGAAGATCAATGACATTGAAATGTGTATAAGTTACTTCACATTATTCATTTGATATTAATTTCTGATAGAATTATATTTGACTTATGTGGTTACATAATTAATTCATGATGTTTTTAATTTTTATGCCATTAAATAATTAATTTAATGATGTACTTTTTAATGTTTGAAAGGTCAAAAAATTAAAACATTTCAATAGTGATATTAACAACCTTGAAATTAGTGTGTTTTATGTTTCATGTGATCATAAAAGATTAAAAAGTCAGTTGTAGAGGTGGTTGTTCAGTGGTTGACGTGTATGTTGGTTCTTTTTACAATGTAACCAGGTTTGTCTTCTAATATACCTATGGAATTGCCAATTCCAATCGAAGGCATCTCGAAGGACCTGGACCAACTGACAAGGACTTTAAAAGCCTCATACACTTCGGGCTTTGTAAGACCTGGGAGGGTGATCCCTTACTGTGTTTACAACCTCTGCACCATTATTATAAACAACATTAACAATAGCAGATGATCTCACTTAATAGCTCAACACAATAAGATAATATCAACTAAAATTGGCTGTTCATAGACAATATCAACTATCTGGAGCGTGAGATAAGTAAACACAATCCATTGTATAAGATAGTCAATGATTTGCAATTTATAGCAAGCTCTAGGCAAAGACAAACAATACTGAACTACACGAATAATTACAACTTAGATCAGTGCCATATATCCATTGTAGGAGTCAAATTCATAAGCATCTAGAGGTTTATAACAGATTTAATACATAACATATAAGATCCCTGACAATATTGCATTACAATTTCATCGGTGTGCATTTTAACCCAGGACTACTTATAAAATCCTTATACAACACATATCCGCCTATAATCCTGTTCAAGCATTTTGATTAATTCCTTGAATTAAAGCTAAAATAGAATCATACACACCACAACAATGAGATGGATAAAACAACCCTTAGTTATTTCATTCAAAGTTCAGATATACATGTACAATGGAGAGACATGAGCTCGAATTTTCATTTCAACTCAAATGCTAGTACTGTTATACAACATTAAATCTCAATGAACTCAAAACCTGTTACATAATGACTCAAAACCTAAATTGCATTTCTCTAAAACCATCGGACTTTACACTAGCTGCGAAATCACCTGTATTCCACAAAGCATACTAACTCCATACTTCTAGCCTTTGAAATCCCTCCTTTATAGAAAATGAAGGAGCAAACAAGCACTGTGCCAGAAAAGTACACTGCCACCAGCCTATTGAGCACCTAGTGATATTCCAAAATTTGTTACAACAACCACCACCTTGAAAAATATTCTTGTTCAAAAATCGTTACAACAACAATCATTCTGGAGCATATTCTCGTTCATCATGTCGGCGGAGGAAGGTTGATGCAATAACAAAAAACCACGTGAAACCCACGCCAAGAAAGTCATCCATACAAAACTAGAAACGTTGTAACCGCAACATCTGATTTGCCACCTGTCGATAGCCCACTCTTTTTACTCATCATCATTCAAATACTTAGCCACCCACCTCTGGTATTCTTCATCAGCCATTACCAAAATCAATCACCTCTTTTACCTTTGTACTATAAGGAAAATATTTTGCTACCCTCGATTAGCATCTCTTTCAAAAGATTCCAAAATGAGCTCTGCATCAATAATCTTATCCATACAATTTACCAACAAATCATAACTGAAATAATACAATTTTTTTAATTTGATTATTGATGATCTTTACTTCTGTTTGATCCCCGCCATTGTTGAGGTTCTCGATTTCCTCGGCCATCAGTTATATCAGGTAATAGTGTGTTACTCTAATCATTGAAGTTCTTTACCAACTCCCTAATCTTCCTACTTAGATCATCTAGTAAGGTCTAAAAACTTTGCAATGATTTAAATAATATATAAGTAGGCTTCAATGATTGGGGCCTGTTATTTGCATCAAACCTTGAGGCTTTAGTCATAACATCTAGATTATTTTCCCTAGGGATCCAATTTTGAATTATTGGAATCACTATCCGCTAATCCCTATCAATATTATTTCTTGCTTCATATAGCAAAGAATACAAAGAATGTATAGAGGGAAGTTTATTATACACCTTCTCATTTAAATGCTCCAAAACAAGAGTAACAATTTCTTTTTCTTTTGAAAGAAAACCCTCCTCTTTTACCCTTAGTGATGTCTGTAATTGATCAATTTCCTGCATGAGCTGCCTCTTTGTTGGATCAACAGAACTCTATTTGTCTAATAACTTGTTCTAGAGGAGGGGTAAGATGTAGGATTTGAATGGGGCACCCCGTGTAGAAACATTTGGAGAAGCAGGAGGCATTGACCCTGCTGTGGGAGGTGATGTGCTGGTTCCTAGAGCATTGGATGTTTCCCCAATATGTCTATACTTGAACCTTTCTACTTCAGTTTGCAACTCAACATTCCTCTATTGCATTTTACTATATTCTTCAATTAAAATGCTATACTTCTCCATTAGGCTCTTTCTCTTTCACCTCCTCCCTTCAATAGTCTTTTAATAACTTGGCCACATCTACAAGAAACTAGTGGCTTCGGTTGTTGTAGTCTTTGAAGCCCTCTTTATTATTAATCCTCCTTTAAAATTTTGATTAATATCAACAATTTATGGCTTTCTTCCTTGTGGAGCCAATGCCCAAATTGCCAAGGTCTCATATTCTTCACTGAAGGCAGAGTTTTGTAATGTTGCCTTAACTTCTTCTTCAAAATCCTGAAAAGGATTCTTGGACTTCATAATGGCACTGAAAGCCACTGCATCTGCGATGTCCCATTCAGGAAAAATCAAAACACCATCCTGATTCACTAGTTGTCTTCCTTCTTCAAGAGTGATATTTTTAAACTCTTCCATTAGTTCAGCTTTCACTTCTTCATCATTCTCCTGATCTGACCTGTCAGGCCTTAGTTCTCTTCTCTCCTTGCATTTATTTTGATATTCCTCAAATTTCATCCTCCATGCCAATTGCAAGAATACGAGAGTCTTTACAAATGCATTGTCATCTAAGAACTCCTTGCAAGCCTCCATTCTTGCATCCTGCACACTTTTACCCTTCATATCCAAATCGGATAGAACCAATTTTACGGGAATTTGTGAGGGGACGGCATACCAACCCGCCAGAGCGTCTTGATCAAGAATACACTTCATCTATGAGATCCCTCGTAGGTGATCAGCCTCTTTGCCTCTTAGGGCTTGGCTCAGGTGGTGGTGATGGGGAATCGTGACTCTGGTGAAGATTTTAATTCAATGATTTTGACAGCCCCAGGTACTTTGAATTTTGGGCCTGGTCGTGAAGGCGCCTTCATTATTTGCTTCACTTTTCTGTCTACTTTTTCCTCATCACTGCCAGTATCCCTTTTCCTCCTATAGATGGGCCGCCTTTCTGTAGGCTGACATACTGGCCTTGTTTCAATTGGCATATCACTTTGTGCTTGCATATCCAGACTTAGTCTTAAATCTATCTTTTTGGTTGTCAAGGTTCCCATTATCTCCTCTAAATTCTTCATTAAAAAATCAATTCTCTTGTGGTATGGAGTGAATTCCATCAATGGATCATACATCGGATCCATTTCATGCACAATATCCAGTAGCTTACTAAAAGCTATGCACTTTTCCTTGTTCAATTCCTGTCTATTTATATCAAATTCATTCCTAATCAGGTCCTCAGGGAAATTGAACTCATATACAAATTTTCCACCTTTTATTCTTTGTCCAAAAAGAGCAAAGAAACCTTCAGGATCATGTTGTTGCCTTGGACCAAATTTCAAATGGTAATCAACAAAGAATTTGTCAAAATGTGTCCAGCCTCCCTTTGAAAATGTAAAGTCAGACACTACTGTATAATCAAGGAATAATGTTCCCTTCCCCTTTCCAGTTAGGTTATCTTCATGAATACACCCCATCTGCGACATAACTTCTGCAAACCCTAGTCTTGGTGGCACATTGTATGGCAGTATGTGAGGGGTTCCTTGAAATCTATATATTCTCAGGACAATGTTGACTGGATATGGGATAATGTCACCTCAGTTATGTAAAACCCTCAATTCTGGTTTCCTCTCCTTCGGCCTAAGGAAATCATGCAGTTCTTGAGGGATCCTAGGTACATTTACCATCAATCTAGCCCTCAATCTTGCAGCAAAACAATTATCAAATTGTACATAACCGGTGTTTCCTCATTACAGGACAAATCTGCAGCCCATATCTGTACTAGCAATCTTTCTCCATTAACTGATTGTCTTAAGTTCATCTTCTCAACAAAGAAATCAGCAGTCCTAAACAAGAACATATGCATCAACATGGAATACCAAAAGAATTAAGTACCAGTATCACCATTCTGCAGCTTCGACAGTCCTTCATCTATCCTCTCCACCAAAAAAGAAGCAAAGTCATATGTTACAGAAGTTAGGTGTTGTATTTCACCCCATGAACATGTATGCAATCGAATTACCGCACTGTGACTCCAAACCCAAAATCGGGCTATAGTGAATAGAAAGTAGCCGTGAAAGGTTTCCAAAACAATTCAATCAAGGGTTCCCGTCACTAGGGCTGATGTGAAATTGTGAACCCCCGCCAACCAGATGAGGTGGAAGCAGCCTTAACCCTAAAAGATTTCCCACTTTGTATACCCTGCCCATTTTCAAGATTATTAGAACCGAGCCATCACTTGGCTCACTCAAATCAAAAGTCCGTTGATACCCCTGCTAATTTCCAATAGAACCCCTCCATCATTATCTCTCGACACTGCGGTGATAGGGTCATATCTGGCTACTACTCTAAGTAAGTCCACATCGTGGAACACATTTGGAACAACCAGCCTTCCCATGTCGACATCCATCCACATTTGAAAAAGGATGAGGAAAATTCCTCCTCGTCCATACTCATAATATGAATATTTCTAAGTCTGGTGGAGTGGAACTCTATGACGTGCGAATGTTGGAATTATTACACACCCAACCCTCCCTAGGATTTTCCTCTATCAACACCAAACCTTTTCCTTCTCTCATTTGTTGATAATGGAAATTGATCTAGGAAATCAATTTATACAAGTTTCTTTCAAATACCAATTTGCCGTGGTGCTGCTTTGGTTGCGCACCATTTTTTAGACAAACTAGGGCCTCATTACAATGTTACACTTGAAGTGGCTATGACTAAGCAAAGATAAGAAATTACAGAGTAAAAATATCGCAATTCCTCACAATTTATGATTAAACAATAGCCCTAACAAAAGATTTTAATGAACTTAGTGACAAGCATAACAGACCCCCCCCTTCCCAAATTTAGGTGCAGAATGACTGGGAAATAGAGAAAATTAACTCACGGCTTTTTTCGCACAAACTCCAATTTCTGGCAGCAGCTGCTCGCAATTTCACCTTTGGCTCTGAAACTGTTTTCACGAAATACTTGGATGCTTTTTGATACAAATGAGACAAGTAAATTGATTTTATGTCAATCAAATTCTGCCAATGGATGTCTCATCCACCATTAAAGCTCACTCGCGGGCCGCATGAACGACTCCAACCATAATTTTATACATATTTAAATTTGAGCCGTTGATCCTTCAATTTGATCAAATCATCGACGACCATCTTCAAAACAGGCTGACATAATTGCCAACACGGCAATAAAGGGGCCCACTATGTCATACGCCGCAAAGGAATGCCACGTGGCGGTTTCCCACGATATCGCAATCCTTTGATTTATCATCGCGGGATGGCAGGCACCATCGATCTTTTTACCATAAATCCTGCTCCTTCAAAAATGGTCGTTGTCCTTTCCTTTAACTGTCGAGCAACTTTTCCCTTAAAATCATAACATCTGCGTTGAAATAAAACACGTGCATCTTACAAGCGCATTAGTAATCCGCCCCGTAATACATTTAAAACCGGCAACACTTTCTTTCTTACATTCCTTAGGGCTTCATTGATGAGAGACACGCGTATATGTGCACTTCCACAACATCACTTTATCCTAAAATTCTAATCAGCAGATGGCGGCACCGGCTAATCTTGGAAGAGATACCATCAATGGTCACGATGATTTCATCCTTTATGAAGGGCACGCGGGCACCTTCTGGCGATAATATCGCGATCCTCTCGTATCGCTGATCGCTGGATAGGAAGGCCATTGATCTCGCTCAACACAAATACCATGTCGTTAACCTTCAAGTAGCTTTTCCAGGGAGATTATACCATATCCGTCAATTTAGAACATGTGCATCTCAAGAACACTTTAGTAATCTGCCCCTTAATACATTTAAAGTTGGCTAGTGTTTCCTTTATTCTTTAGGCTTCATCGGATGAGACAGGTGGCACCCGCCTGTGATTTTTCAATCAATCCAAGCACCATTGTGGGATGGCAGGGAACAACTTACATCAAATGGTAGTTGGTTAGCGATAGCTCAAATTTGATCCCCCGTGATAGGACATACATGTGGCACTCCACCAGGATTTCGATCCTTGAATTCCCCGGATCATGGGATGGCGGGCACTATTGATATATAGGAAATAGATCAACGACAAAGACTAAATCAATCCTTGAGCTCCCCCTGATAGGGGATACCGCTCACCCCACATCTCATGATCCTTGAATTCCCCGGACATGGATGGCTGCACCGCTGATATTCCGCAGAAATAGATCAATCCATAAAGACTAAATCAACCCCTTGCAAAATAAAACATTCATTAAAAGGAGAAGTAGGCAGACATTTGTATGGACGACAAATAAAAATTATATTTATCGAAGAAAAATAAAATAAATCTACAATTTGTTTTATAATTTCACTTTTAATACGCAATGCAGGTTGTTCATTGTATTTGATCTTAATACATAGATTGTTAATTTTGAAAGGACAATACATGTTTCTTATTTGTAACAACTTGTCTTATTTTTGGATATTGTTTATGGTATTACATGTCACCATTTGTAAAATTTCAAGATTATTATTAAGTTGTTATAATATCAACATTGTTGCTAAAACATAGTAGACACAACAAATAAAAACATGACTATTCTTGCACAATTTGGCAGGAACTTCACTGCTCTACAACTCTTGTTAGTTTTTGGATATCATCATAATTAATAAATTTAAAACTTATCAACTTCAAGTATTTTATATTTTGTATGTACAAATGAAAAAAATACAATATAAAGAATACTTTTAAATTTAAATTTTAGTCTCTGATTGTTGAATTATTTTAAAAGGATCATGTACTTCTATTTAATATTTAATTCATTTATATCACATAATCATTATAATTTAATTAATTATGAATTTAATAATTAAGTAATAAACATTCTATGAATTTTAGAAAATAGAATTTAGTTTAATTTTAAAATGAAATTTAAGTTTTTAAATATTGTGTTGATTTGATTATTTATTTGCTTTATGATTGGTTATTCAAATTTAAAGAACAACACAATTCAACTCAAAAATATAAAAATAAGCATGTAAAATATTTTATATTTTTTGAAGTTGGAATTTAATATGATTTTACAAAATGAAATCATTTGGATGCAAAGAAATAAAAAAGGTTATTTTATATATTTTTTCATTTCTTAATTTATTCTCAAATTATAATTATTTATTCGTGAATTATTTTGAAAATAATATTTAGTTTTATTTAATTATATTAAATATAGTAGAATGATCAACCAGTATACCAATGCATTGCAAATAATCCCCGTATACACCAAATCAAACCTTTACAAATGTATACATTAGATAGGATGTAGTTTTATTTAATTTATTTATATTGAATAATTAATATAATTTATAAACTAATATCAAGAAATAAATAACCTTAACCCCAAGATTTATACTAGAACTCTAATTGAACCCTAAACCTAACCCTAATTCAACCCTAACAATAGGATTTAATTATGGTTAGGGTTAGAGTGAGAATTTAATTATGGTTACTGTTAGGGTTAGAATTAGAGTTTAATTAGGGTTAGGGTTAGGATTCAATTATGATTATAGTTAGGGTCAAATCTATAAGCTAATATTAAGATATTCAGAACTCTAGAACCCTAACCTAACCTTAATCTCCATCCTAGAATGCTAATTAAACCCTAATTGAACCCTAAAAATAAGGTTCAATAAGAGTTAGGGTTAGGGTTTAACAAGTAGGTTTATGGTTGGAATTAGGGTTCAATTACTTCCAAAGTTAGGGGATATACCCCTAATTAGTGCTTACATTTGTGGTCAAGTCTCGCCATAAAGTCAGGGTTTATTTACTATTTTGGTTAATCTTACAATTGGGTTTAACTACAATAAGCACTGAACTTAATTTAACTCCCAACAAACAAGGTCTTTCACCTAAAGTCGGTTCAAGTTCAATTAGGTTAGGGTTGGCATTCAATTAGTGTTAAGGATTAGAATCAAGTTCAAGTTACAATTAGGGTTCAATTAGGCTTATTTTAGTTCAGTTTACAATTAAGGTTTAATTAGAGTTAGGTTTATGGTTCAATTAGGGTTAAGGTTAGGTTCATTTAGATTAAGGTCCAAGTAGGGTTCAATTAGGATTTAATTAGGGTTATGATTATTGTTTAAATAGGGTTAGGGTTTATGTTAAGTTAGGATTAAAATTATTAATCTAGAATAAAACTTGAAGCTAAGGTTAGAGCTATGGTAAGTGGTAGAGTTAGGCTTAAATTAGGGATTAATAAAGGGTAGGGTACAATAAGGGTATAATAATATTGGATAATTTTTAAGTCATGACCATGCTAGGATACAAATTAGTTTAAAAGACCCCTTGTTGAAGCCCACAAGACATTTATTTCTATATACCTTAGATATTGTTCATATTTATTATCATTGTGTTTGACCTCATGAGAATGCTTCAGAGTAAAGTACACCTTGCAAATCCACCTACACTAGGAGAACCATTCAATCTCTCAAAATTTTACTGTTATTCTGGAATGATTATCAAATTGGATATGTCCAAAGCCTTTAATAAGTTGACTTGGAAACTTCTATATTGCATATACCTCTTGTCAACTTCAACCAGGGGAGTACTAATTGCATAATGAATTGTCTTCTTTTTCAATTAGATTAATCATCCCCCATAGGGTCTTCTTCATAAATTAGGGGATTAAGTTAAAGAGACCCATTATCATGTTTTTTTCCATCAAAATGGTAGAGGCCCTTAGTGTAGAACTTATACTAGCCAGTATGTTACAAAAATTTACATGAGTTCCAATTCTAGCAGCACAAGCCAATACATAGTGTTTGCAGATGTTACCTGACTTACAAGATAGATGAGTTTCTAGAGGAGATGCAAATAAAGACAACTTTTCAATTTGTTTTAGTGTCTAGTGTGGAGTATCTAAAATTTATTGTTAATTATGAATATGACATTGACATATATCATTGAACTAAGATTGATACTACTATTCTGATTCATTGGCGATAATTATTGGATCAGTGTGAAAAATCTAGAGATTTGTGTTTGACTGCAAAGAGTTATCTCTTGTGATTTATCAACAAATTATTATTTCTATTCGTGGGCTTCTTACACAAGAAAATATATTTATGCATTTCTTGTAGAGTCTATTCTAATTGATCATAATAAAAAAACTTCTAATTTTGAAAATAATATAACATAGAACCAAATAGCAGTGAAAATCCCAAACAAAGATTGTCAAGAGTGTATCTCATTTAGTTTTTATTTAATCTTTCTCTTTATGTCTACAATTTCTTGAAGTTTTTCTAATCATCCAAATAATTTAACGTTGATGGATATGTAACACATTTACTTCATTCATGCCCTAGTTCATCATATTTGGCAGAGAGCATGCCCATCTAGAGATGACCTTAGAATTTGGTTGACTTATCCAGAGATAGTGATGTCGACAAAAATTTAAATGAGACAAGAAGATTTGGAAGCTAAGGGTATACACATCAATGTCTAAGTTAAACAATTAATACCCTAGATAAACATCAGTTCACACAGTGATGAGTCTGTAGTACGTAGTTGTGATTCTAGATAGTAGGTGAGCCAAATTTGGTTCATGGTGATTGGTTGAAACCTGGTGCAATACTAATTGATCTTGGCTTAAATGCAGTAGAGGTATGACACCTTCTAACTACCTTTTTCAAAAAAAGTTTGTAAGTAAAATATGGTTAATATATAGCAAATTAAGCCGGTATTGGCATGGTGTGTTGGTTTATAGGTGGCATTGTTGTTCTTTCCACAAAGGTTCAAACCCCATTGGGGTGGTATTGTTGAATGTTGTATCCGGTTCATAGCTCCAGTCAAAAGCGTTTACCCCTTGAATAGATATATATATATATATATATAGAAAATTAAAACTATTGCTTCTACTTTTGTATGATCCCTGGTGCTAAAGGAATACCAATTAGTTGGTCATGTTTCCTATGAGGGATTCAAGAATAACTTCATCAATTAATCCTCTACCTTGTGGGTCTTGGTCAATGAATGTTACCAATGCTTTTGTCCACTACTCACCACAATCCAACAGCAGGCATATGGGTTCAATTGAGATTTTTGATGTTTGATCCAGACCTTTTGCAATACACAACAAATACAAACAAAGCTATTCTAAAACTTTATGGTAGGAACTTCGCTGCTCTGCAACTCTTGTTATATTATAACATTCATAACTTAAACCTTTTTATACACAATGTCAAGTTAACTATAAATTGTATAGAGTTTAGATTTGCTATATCTCTCATATATCAACATAGGTAAATTTGAAAATATTTTAAATTATATAATTTCAAAAAAAAATTGAATGAATTTATAGAAGATTATTTTTATTAAAGTGATAGAATCTAGTCCCAATACTAACATTAATTATAAGTCTAACCATAACCCCAACCCTAAAACTAACACTAATTAACTTCAAACCTAACTCTAATTTTATATCAAACCCTAAACATAACTATGATTCTAAAACTAACATTAATGAAACCCTAATTGAACCATAACCCTAACCCTAATGCCCCAACCCTTGCTAATTGAACCTAACACTAACCCCAAGCTCTATCCTTAGAACCCAATCTTTTACCCCAACCCAGCCCTAATCCCTAATAGAATCCTATACCTAATTTTGGTAAAGAGTCTAACCCTATTTGAACCAAACTTGGTGAACTCATGTTTAGGGTTAGGGTTCAATTAAGGTTAGGGTTGAATTATGGTTATGATTAGGGTCAAAATTCAAATAGGCTTATGGTTGGAGTTTAATTAAGGTTGCTATTCACTTAGGGTTAAAGTTCAATTAGTATTCAATTTGGGTTAGGGATCAATTAGGGTTATAATTCAATAAGGGTTTAATTAAGGTCAGGGTTAAGGTTAGTCTTAAATTAGGGCTAGGATTGTAGTTAGGGTTCAATTAAGGTAAGGGTTATTGTCTATTTTAGGGTTAGGGTTCAATTAGAGTTCTCTAGGGTTTTGATACAATTAGGGTTACGATTACAGTTCAATTAGTGTTAGAGTTAGGGTTATAATACGAGTTCAATTAGGTTAGGTTCAAGGTTTAATTAGTGTTAGAATTAGGGTTGCAATAATAAAATTTTCCATAATGATATGGAAAGGAATTCAATTGGATTCATATACAAATGCATAAATAAGAATTGGTAATTAAGAATTCTCTAGAACTAAAGTTATAACAACAAATACAATCCTTAGCTTAATCATTTGTTCTTGTTAGGGTTGGGATAAAAATTTAATGGGTCCAACTGAGACCTAGGAAATAAAACCCTGCAGAGGAAATAAAGCATTAAAATCAAAGTTGGGTTTTAATTTTAATCCAATGATGTAAGCCTAAGCCATTAACTCCAGTGGTCATGTCACCGATGGCTTAGGCAAAGCCTTTCATTAAATACTAACTATACAATGTGTAGGTTTTCCAGATTCGAAGATATCGGAGAAGATCTCGATCGTACTCCGCCAACTCGTAGACCTAAGGTGTCGCCCTGTTATTTGGCACAAGGTCAGCAAAAGGCACATGTGTGTCTTGTATGGAATGTGGGCCCGATCTCCACTATTGACCTCATAACCCGTGGTTTTAGATCGACAACGAAGATCAAAAGCTAATGTAAATCTTTGTTGTTCCCTGCTAGCTAGCAAGAGGAAGATGAAGGTTGGTGAAGCATTAATGAATTATTCCTTGCTTGTGTAGACACGTCGATCTCAATCTGTGTGAAGATGTTATTGTTCGCAATCATGAAGGGTGATCTTTGGATTATCATGTAGCTCTAGTTAAACGGTAACAGTACATACGCCGCCAAATTGCCATGTTTGCACATGCATGTTTATTAAGCATTGATGAAGGTTGCCATTACCTTGCACAATAAATAGAAGAGGAATTTACTACTAATAGTGTCATTCTTGTAGCAGTTAGAGCACTTTGTGGGTTCAGTCTAATCAAGTTTGAGTGCTTGTTTGAGAAGAGAAAATGAGTAAATCAGTAAGGAGGTCTGTTCATTTGAGCTCACAAAAGCTCGGTCCTGCTATTCAGGAAGGTACTTTGGTTGAGAAGCCCAGGCTTGTGCCCACTCGATGCAGTAGAAGGTTGCAATTTCAGGACGTTGCTGCTCAACTGGTAGATGACAAAGGAAAGCAGTCGGCGGTGTGCTCCATTACTAGTGTTGGTAGGAAAATAAGGTATGGGCGGCATGGCTCCTGTGGATGCCAACACTCGCCCATTGACCTTACGAGCAACACTTCTGATGATGTAACCAAGACCGACTCAGACTACTGTTGGTATTTACTTCTCTTCAATCACGGTCTGTTCTCTGATGACGAGGAGATAGCTGTGGTGCCATTGGTTGTTAAAACCCCAAGAGGACCAACTCAAAGCTGTATTGGGAAGGACAAGAAAGAGAAAGGCGAGGGCTAAGAGTCCTCTTGGTATTAGGCAACAACTAGAAGCTGATGTATACAAGGGTAGGGAATGTTGGTAAAGGAGATAGTGGTGGGTAAATAAGAAGTTGTTGTGGTGCCTTCATGGCAATTTAGTTTCCTGGCATTTTTGCGTGGATAGCGACAAGGGGATTTTGATGACAATTTGTGTTCCCTTTTCTTTTAGTTTTCCCCAGTTCGTGCGCCAGGATTTTGATGACAATTTGTGTTCCCTTTTCTTTTAGCTTTCCCTAGTTTGTGTGCCACTATGTTTTGCAGATTCAACATGTGGGAAGTTTTGAAATGAAATTCAAATGCAATGGAGATTTTGTTCAAATTAAAGGCAATTGAGGGAACCAAATCCAGAGGCAGAGTATTGAGCAAGGACAAGAAAGAAGATGGTGAGTCTTGTATTGGGCAACAACTAAACTGACGTGTATACGAGTCTGGCGAGTGTTGGTGGAGACGGTGTGAGTAAATAGAAGTTTTTTATTAGATTGCCTTTGTGGCAATTTGGTTGCTTAGTTTTTGTGTGGATAGCGACAAAGGGATTTTTTGATGACAATTTATTGTTCCCCACTATTGGCCTACGCTTCACTCAGGTCCATACACTATAAATGTTTGTAGATTCAGCAGCGGGAAGTTTTGAAATGAAATTAAAATGCAATGGAGATTTTGTTTAAATGAGAATTTGTGGTGAAATTACATTTGATCCTGAAGCTTGTTGCTCCCTTGTCATATAAAAGGGAATTCAAGGCTCATTTGTAGGGAGAGAACTGATGAAAGCTCTAGCTAGGTTTTTAGTTGAATATATGGGTAGAAAGATAATTGTCCTTTGATGAGGAAGTGATATCTGTGGTGCCATTGGCTGTTAAAACCCCAAGCGGATGGAATAGAATAGATAGCCTGTTTTGAGTTTTGGATGAATATATACAAATTATCTTAATTTGTATGTAGATATGACTTGTAAGCATGAATAAATGTATAATTCTAATATATTTTCTCCCTTATGTGGTTGGTGGATTTGCAATGAGTTGTGGTACCTTCTTTTGAGAATTTGTTGATTGTGTGTCTATGTTTTTTCTTTGATTCAAGAAAATCAATTAAATGCTTAAATGGAGTCCTTAAGTTTACAATTATTTACAAAGGATTTGATAAGTAGTAATATATCAGAGAATTGAGCTCCATAATGCAAGGTATTATATGAGGGCCGGGCTTAACTGGCACACTCTAAGGGTACACTCCCTTAGATGTCTGGCACCATGTGGGGCCCTCTTAACACATTTGCTCGATCATTGGATTGGGGGATTTAGTCTTAATCCCACATTCATTTCATTACATGAATTGTGGTGAGTGTTCCTTTTATATTACAAAGTATCGGTTCATTTTCTTTGTTAGGAAATAGAAAATATTTATCTTTCTTATAACTTTAATAATAACTTTTTTTTTAAAGATTATATCTTATTTATAATATTTATTAATGTTAATTATATTTACTTGTTTATTTTAATGAAAAAATGTTTATTATGTTTTATTTAAAAATAATATTATTTTTATATTAGATGATTGATATTTAAATTAAATGAATTAAATGTGATGTTTTTTGAGATGTAGATGTTGATTATTTGAAGTGTTAAAAGAGGTTTTGGACTTGATTTTATGAATGCTTTTAAATATGTGAATTAAGTGTTCTTTTCTTTGGTTCAAATATGTGTACAAAATAAAACTAGTCTACAAGCTTCAATCTATAATTCCAATAATCAACTAATAAAAAATTAATTTTTGAAATTGATTTTTATCTTTTAACATTTACACTTTATTATGGATTGACAATGTTTACAAACATCATTTTTTTTTAAAGCAAAGGCAGAAAGCCTATATATTTATATATTAATATAATAAGAGTGAATATACATAGTATTACAAAATCTACTAAATTGTGAGGCTTGTGTTATCTTCATTTAGATCCCTAGATGGTCAATAAATGTCTCAAAGTATTACTTTGGTTCATATGCATGTCTGAGAAACCGAACTAGTGTGCAAATATAAATCTATACCATAAGAATCAACTAGCAAATAATTGATGTTTAGAATTTAGTTGTGTTGATCTTCTAATATTTGAACCTCAATATAGATAGAAAGTGTTTAGTAACATTTTTAGGGGATGTGCTAAATTGTGAGGATTTTGTTCTCCTCAATTAGAGCCCTAACCAAACCAATTCCATGACATAG